>BSBK01000634.1:600000-820000 GCA_027943335.1 Chamaecyparis obtusa | reverse complement strand
GAGACCCAAGATAAGCTTAAAACAATGTATGCCCCCTAGACTAAGACAAGAGTCAATTCCAGGCTAGGAGAGGCAAAGCAAGAAGTGGAGCGAATGAGCGCCACACAAGACTGATAGACATAGGTGCAGAGGGTCTCAAGCAGTGCCTATTTCTAGGTTTTCACCACTTGATAGATTTATTATAATTTTTTCAGGACTTTTTATAAATTGTTTTTGTATTTTTGCTACCAAGGTGCCTCTTTCCAGGTTTTCACCAAGGCACTTTTTCAATTTTTTTTCAATTTTTTTGGTGAGACATCAAAGTGCCTATTGCTAGGTTTTCACTAGGATGCTCATTTTTTAAGTACTTTTTATGCTTTTTAGGATTTTTTCAGCATCATATATGAATTTTTTTGGTATTTTTTCAGGATCGTAAAATATGTACAAAGGATGCCCCAGATAGAAATGGGCATCAAGAATCTGCTTCCTCTGATGTAGAGAACTGATAGGCCCCAGGCCCAAATGCTACAACTATGACAATAGGAGGTCTCAACCAGTTCGACCAATAATAACCAGCCCTGAGCAATGTCTGAGCTAGCGGAGGATCGTTAGAATGTGATCCACATATGCCATCGTGGATTTCAGCTAGCACTTTTTCTGACTCCTCTATTTCTAGACACTTAAGGAGAGTTCCATCTAGACCCTTCCTATACAAGTCACCAGAGACAAAGGCAAAGTGTGAGGGATGGCGGAAGGAATGGTGTGGTGGATTTTCAAGAGGAATATGAGGTGGAAGATATGAAAAGATGGTAGGATTGTAAGATTTGTGAGCAGGATAGCGTAATTCGTCCACCAGGAACTTGAAGCGAAATTTATGCTTTTTCATTTGTAAGATGGATGTTGAAGTAACCAAGGCATTACTAACTTTGTTCTTAGGTCTAGGAATGGGCTGAAGTATAATAGATATGAGATCATGCTTGAGGTAGTGCATCATTTTTTTGTAGAGAATCAGCTTGTCATCTTTTATTTGAGAATCATTATTTTTGAGCAGATTTTTATTTTTACTTTTCTTAGGTTCGGATACCGCCACAATGTGGTTTTTTCCATTTGACCATTGCTCTTTTATTTTGACTTGATGACCATGATGTTTGATGGCTGATTCAATCTTTTTTGTTGCTAGTTCACTGGTGGAAGAAGTAACAGGTGTTGATGCAAGATGAAATGAAGTGACCAGTTCAATAGCATTTATGCGAGGGGTGTCATCTCTGGTAATAAGAGAGGTTGAGCCTATAGGGTAAGCTCCAAAAGTAGCTAGATCTAGACTTGTCATAGAAGAACCAGTGTGGTCCACTAAGGCAATATGAGGAACAAACTCATCAGACCCCACACAAGACCCATCAACCACGTCAGGATGGTTACTACAAGAATGAACCATATCATCAGTAGATATACATTTTTCTCCCCAAAGAAGTGAAGTAGAGGGAAGATCATCTCCCATGTGAGCCATAGTGTGTATTGGTGACTCATCTGTATCTATGTCTGAATTACTGAGCATGGGAGTATTTCGGGCATCTTCTCTATAGATCCACTCATGAACAATTTGTTCTTCTCTTTCGGCTTCAAGGATCACCATAGCAGAAGTGGAAGGTTTCCCATATGACCTAGGAGAAATAGGTATAGAAGCAAAGGAATCCAGTTTATATTCACCCATACCAAGGCTCATCATCTTAAATGATTTCTCAACAGCAACTAGAGACGTACTAGGATCATCAGTAGGTTCATTGTGAGGAACAAATTTTTCAGTAGCAGCAAGAGCATTAACAGCAATAGTATGGTCTCCAGGAATCACAACTTCAGTGCCATTGTATGGAAATTTGACACACTGATGATAAGTGGAAGGAACGGCCTGCATGTCATGGATCCAAGGATGACCCAAAAGAATGTTATATGCAAGTGGGATGTCCAATACTTGGAAGCTAATATCTTTCATGATAGGGCCCACTCGGATAGGCAGCGTGACAAGACCTTTGGAAGATCTTTCCACTTCATCATAAGCTTTTATAGTAATCTTCTTCTTGGAATCAACAGCCAATTCTGACAAACCCAATTGTTGTATGACATTGAAAGAAACAATATTTAACCCTGCACCATTGTCTATCAGGACTTGGTGGACTCGGGTATTATAGACTAGAACTTCAATGTGTAAAGCTAGATTATGTGGGTGAGCAATAGATATGTCATCTTCTATAGAAAAGGAGAGAGATAGCAGAGATGAAATATGGTTGACCATAGCCTGAAATTGATCTAGATCAATGTCATTGGGAACACGTGTTATACGTAGAGCCTCATCAATAATCTCTCTATGCGAAGAGGATAACTGAAGAAACTCAAGGATAGATATCTGTGCTGGTGTCTTTTGAAAATTTTGGACAAGATCATAGCTAGGGGTGGCTAAAGGAGCCACTTGTTTGGAAGGCAAAGCTTGCTTGGGATCTTGCGTAGTTTTAAGGACAATCTTGGCTTGCCCCCTAGTAACAACATTCAATGTCTCACTTCGGGAAGATGAACTACCACGTGTTTGCAAAACTAACTTTGGCTTACCATTATCATCTTGAGACCTCATCATTAGAACACTCTCAACGGGCTCTACCATGTTAATCACAAGCGTATTAGAAGGATACATGTAATTGATCTTTGCATCATGATTCTTCTTATGTGTTTGAGAGGTTTCCCCCTTATCATGCTTAGGTAGAGGATCTTTGAAAGCTGTGTGATCAGAATTTTTAGTTAAGCCATCAGTGGAGATTGTGCCATTCTCAATAAGATCCTGAATATCATCCTTAAGCCTAAAACAATTATCTGTTGGATGGCCCTTGTTTTTGTGATAATGGCAGTAATGATCCTCTCTCCACCAATCAGGCTTATTTATCAGATCCCAGTTACCAGGTTTATCAGGAAGCGTAAGATATCCATTGTCAACCAAAGTCTTAAGGATCATATTGTAAGGTTTTGCCAACTTGGTATAGACTCGCTTTCGAAATGACTTCTTAGGCTTATCTGCATATTGAGGTTTAGGAGCATTGTGAGTGTTGCTAGCTTCTTGTTGTTTTGTTGTATAGATAGCATTGGAGAGATTGAAAGTGGGCTCTTTAACTTTAGGAGCATCAACAACCCCATCATTAACAACATACTTGTTTTTATTCCAAGGTTTGTTCTTGTCTTTACCATTGCCTTTAGCATCTTTATTAATAACAATATCCCCTTTTCTTATAGCTACATCCTCAATCTGATATGCACTTTCAACCATGTCATGGAAGGAGGAGAACAGTTGCTTCCTTAGATCATAAAATAGCTCAGGCACAAGTGTGTTGACGAAAATGTCAATCTTTTCTCTTTCAGGTAGCTGACGAGGATATCAAGAATACAATGACCTCCAACGTTGTAAGTAAGTTGCAAATGACTCACCTTGATGTTGTCTTAAATTACCGAGATCTATCATGGTGACAGGTTGTTGGATGTTGTAAGAGTACTGCTGGGTAAATCGCTGAGCTAACTCATCAAAAGTCTTAAGCGGTGGTGTCAATTTCGCAAACCATTCCAAAGCTTGGCCTCTTAAGCTTTGAGGGAATAAGCATAGGAGATATGTGTCTTCATGAATAAAGTCCATACTAAGAGCATAAAAATGATGCACATGGTCATGAGGGTCACCATTTCCATCATACTTGTCATATTTAGGAACCTCAATATCCTTAGGAAACGGGACCATGTATAGATCTTTATCAAAAGGAAGAGCAAAAATTGATTCTACAAAAGAGACCTTTGGAGGCTCTCTTTCTAATGCCATTTGGGTAAGGCGTTGATTTGTCTGACGTAATTCTTCTTGAAGGACTTCCAATTTAGTTGGTACTCTTTGTTGGACAATTTGTCTAACATCATAGCTGGGAGGAAGCTTGTATCCTCTAGAATTCATATATTGAAAATATTGATCGCCATTACGCTCTAAAAGCTTATGCATCATTCATTGGAAATCCACATCTTGTTCACATCTCATAAGATCCTCACTAGAAATCTCATCATTAGCCTCTGCCTCATGTTGAGAGGGAGGAGATCTAGGTGGTGAAGAAGGCATAGCAAAAGTTGGCCTTGGAGAAGATCTTGGTGGCATGTTGTTGTCATTGTTTCCATTGTTAAAAAGAGGTCTATGCTCATGATTACTAGTCTTAGGTTGCTCATGAAATGTCCCTCTATAAGCCATGTGCCTAGTAGCATCCATCCTTTGTTGATTGTGTTCTTTGTCTAAGCGCACTTGATTATCCTTATGCTCAAAGTGTTCTTGCAAGAGTTGAAACTTTTCTTGTTCAGTCAAAGTGAGTGAGCCACTGTCTGTGTTTTTGGGAGTCTTGAACGCGAAAAAGAGGAAACCTCCTTTGTACCACGGTGTAGCCTTAGATTTCTCAGATTGGTCAGAACTAGAACTGTCTTTGCTAATGGGTGCTTTGGAATGTCTAGTTGGAGAAGGTAACTGTGTATAATTGAACGGAGGGTGATTCTCCTGCTCAAACTAAGACCGAGTTGTAACCGGCATGAAAAGAGATGTTGGTCAACTAATAGAATGAGACAAAGTTTCTCAGATTTGAGATAAGAAAGGCTAATAAAGATCACTTGTCAAAGTAGAACAATAGAGAGATGACTCGTCAAAAGTGCTCAAGTACTTACAACAATCAATTGACTAAAGCCGAGCAGTGAGCAAGAAGCTCAATAAGCAAGTAGCTAGAGAGGTAACCGTGATGCGATAAGTGATCAAGAGTAGCATTTGTTAAACTCAAACCCAATAGTTTTAGCTCATTTGTTTCAGTCTAGAAAAAATCTAAACATGTAAGTAACAAACCAGTTTCAAGTAAGAACAAAAAAGGACACTCTACAGCAGGTTAAAGTGCAAGTTTAGCAACTCCAGATTGCAACAGTAATAGGACAGCAGAATAACTCAGGATTCTTGGTTGAGGGTATGCAAGGATACTTCAATATCATATGACTCTTGACCATGTGAACATAAAATTCTTAGTTTTAAAGCATTTTGATCAAGTTCAAAGGTTGGATAGTGCAATTTCTCATTTTGACAAGCAGTAACAGTAGATAAAAGACAGGTTTGCAAACAGTAGGTGATCAAACATGTCATAGAACACTTGAAACAAGGGAAAAAGCAACCTTGCCAAGACAAGCACTTGTGATACCAAAATAGAGAACCTTATGAATGCTACTATTTTTTTGAATGTTGAGAACATTTACACTGGTATAGCACAATCGAAGACAATTCAAATAATTACTACCTAGAAGGACAAGGCTCATTACTTAGCAACGTGGCCCACAACTTGATGCTCCCTTGCCTCACACCAAGTGGTTGCCCACAAGAGATATTGGCGTTGTCATGGAAGTGTCAAAAACACAACCAAAGGAACACATATGGTGAGTGTCTTGGGGTGATCCGGGTAAGTCCACTTGGATCAATGTTTGCACCAAGAAGCTAAGCGGCTAAAATAGGGTGGCCTCTATCTAATGGTTCATAGTAAGGGTTTCCGTTCATAGCACCCCTCTTGCTCCTCATAAAGGACTAGGACCTCACGGCCTCAAGAGTACCTTAAGCATTCTTGCTTAATGCTTTCCTCATGGTCACAATCCCACAAGTTACTCACATCAAGCGAAGATAAGTACTATGTCTACCAAGGTTTTGTGTCCTCGATAGCCTTGAGATTATAGTGAGTTGGAATCACTCGCCACCAAGGAAAATGATGACAAGGTTGTCCCCACTTGGGTCGTTCCTCTTGATTGCTCAAGAGTAGGCCCGCTAAAGGATCCTAAGCTAAACAAAGAGTGGATTAATTCTTGAGGTTCAAGGTTTTTGGTTCACCACAAGGGTGAAGAGCATACTCCCCTATCTCAAGAATCTCTCCCAAACACACCAAACAAAGATTCAATTACCCCCTTGCTTTCAAAATCCCAAGATGGGTCAAGATTTTTGTTTCACCACAAGGGTGAAGAGCATACTCTCCTACCACCTCAAAATTTCTACAACAAGGTATTAAGTGCCTATGAAAGGAAACAACTAGTATATGCCACACTTAATAAAGAAAGCAATTAAACAAGCACTTGATTTGGTTTTTATGCTTAGGGCAGCCCTGCAAAAACCATTAGTAGCCCTCTTTGACATGTGATTTTAGCAAATTTCAAGCAAGAAGCACCTACAACCACAACTTGTTAGACCAACAAGAGTTAGGAGGATCAAAATCCAAAATCTAACAATGATTAGTACATGAAAAAAATTAGATAATTTGCAAAAAAATAACTGATCAAATGATAAAATCTGAAAATGAAACCACCATGGTTGGATTAGGCTTGGAAAGACCTTTCCAATGATATATCACACTTAAACTTTTGATACCATTTGCAAAATTTCAAAAAAAATGGGCACCCATTTTCCAGAGGCACGGATTTGAAAACACTGGAAATTTCAAAAAATTTCAAAAAGATAGCTAAGAACCTGAAACTTGCAAGATGGATAAAATAACTCAAAAATCGGTCACTGCCAGGTTTAGACACAGTATCACACGATACTTCACCCGACACCAGGTGATACTTATCAGTCTGGGCGATATTTCACCCGACACCAGGTGATACTTCACCTGAGACTAGGCGATATACTCTACTATAGCCAGGTGATACTTCTGACAGGCAAAGTATGGCACGCGCATATAGAGGTATATCGCATGATATACTGAGAAGTATCACACGATATACTGAGAAGTATTGCGCGATATTCTGAGACAAAAAACTAGAGAACAAAAAATACGCTAAAAACTTGCCGAAAAATTGACAGAAATTGATGAAAATGCAGAATTTAAAGGACAAAGTCTATCTACTCTGCCCCACGGTGGGCGCCAAAAATGTGTGCTATAAATGTGTCACACTTCTATGGATCATTACATGCAAGGAAACTCAAGAATGAGCCCTCACAAATCGATCCATAGCTCCCTAGGCATGGAGTGCAAGGGCTTTTAAGAATGCTCTCAGCTAGAGCTTTTTAGCCTATAACCTTGCTAGTAAACCATGCAATGGGATATTCAATGAAGACAAGGGCAAGAATGCCAATATCCTCAAGAATCAAGGATGAAAATGCAATGCAATGCTATGCTAGAAATGAAAATGCAAGCTAAGCTATGAAAGGAAATATGCAAGTGTTACAACCCAAGCTAATTAATCTATGTGAGCTAATCTAGAGCATAGAAATGAAGCTAATCTAAGAAAGCATAAATATGAAGCTAAGCTAAGAATGCAAGAATGAGATGTAGATGCTAAGAATGCTCCAAATCTTCAAAAGCTCCAAAGTGACCTAGAAAACCTGCAACATAAAATTAGCATAAAAAGTTGGGGCTTTTTATTTATTAAAAGGGGAAGAAATATTCTTTTTAAATAAATAAAAACTTAGGATAAAATGGTTAGCCGATAGAAAATAATCGAATAAATGATAGAACTAGGATTTGATCAAGAATAAGCAATTTATGATTTAGCAAAAGGGGCTAATAGTCTAGGTGACCATTTTTAGGTGTATATATATATATATATATATATATATATATATATATATATATATATATATATATATATATATATATATATATATATATATATATATATATATATATATATATATATATATATATATATATATATATATATATATATATATATATATATATATACATATACATACATACATACATACATACATACATACATACATACATACATGTGTGTATATATATGTGTGTGTGTGTGTGTGTGTGTGTGTGTGTGTGTGTGTGTGTGTGTGAATCAGGTCATTGTGTGGATCCGACAAGTAGGTAACTACGACTCCATCCTTCGACCATATCAAACACATCATACATAAATGATCACTACCAAATATAATTGATGCAAGTACCATAATAGAGTATGATATATTGTTTGTAGAACAAAAACCTATATCATTGATAAATATAGAGAGGCTAGACGAAGGGAGGCACCACAAAAGAAGATGTGGAGGAGAGTACAAGATAAGGTAGAGGAGGAGGTCATGGAGGGAGAGGATGATGAGATAGAGGATATTTAGGATGAGGGGACTAATAGAGAGGATCAATCTAACAATAATGAATATTACAAGAATGGAGGAGATCATGGAGACATCCCTATCTAGATGGAACATGAGGATGTATAGGCTCCATGGGATGCTTACATGAAAGATGTGGCTATGGGTGAGGAATTTGAGGAGAAGCCAAATGATGGTACTTTGAGGGTCATAATGAGGAATCAAAAGAATAAAATTTTAGGTCTATAGAGACAAGTAGCATAAGTAGTAGCTTTATAGGTTGAGAAAGTTGTAGATAGGATAGCCTAGCATATAGAGTGAATATTATTTATTGCATACATGGATAGGGTGACAATAGAAATGGATAGGTTGATAGTAGAGAGGACTATACATATATCCTCTCAAGACACAACTTTGTCAAGGGATTAGAGAGAAAATGAGTCTATCTAAGATTTCATTGATGGGGTACATGATCTTACCACATATAATACGATAGATTGGTTTTTTCATGAAGGATAGTAGATCAAGTACTAGAAAGGATTATATGAGGGTGAAGTTCCACTTGATTGGAAGGAATTAAGTTACACAAATTCATATAGGTTGTAGGGATGGTCACACAATAAGACACACCTCTAGAGAAAATAGAGTAGTGTGGGAGTGACAGGATCAATGAGGTGACCTATGCTTGGATAGAAAGAGCTAGGGGTAGGAGGTTCTTCAACCTATAGATAGGACATGGGCTAGGAGGATCAACAGAGGAGAAGATGATCCTCTTTAGTTATAGAGATACTTTTTGTAGACAGTTGTTTCCTTTTAGTGAGCCTATAGGCTCCACTTTATATAGACATTTTGATTTTTGTATAATAATACATTTTAAGATATATGAGATGTAATTATTGGGTAGTTACTATATGACATGCTTATGTTATATGCATGTTTACTTCCCATGTGATGACACTTATATGTTGTTTATAAGATGGATTCTATATATGCATATGCTTATGCCATGCAATGTATGGATTCTGATAATGCTTATGTAAACAACAATATGAATGGTATTTTGATTATGGTATTGACATGTATGTAGGATAAGATGATTTATGTTTTGTATGTACCCTAACATGTTTTCAGATACATGATCCACTTTCTTTGTTTACTAGATCACTAGATTAAGATAACTATAGAGAATGAACGAAGAAGAGTTAGTACAAATTAGAAATTAGAAAGATTATAGTTAGTAGTAATGAACCCTTACTTTCATAAGTTCATTTAATCTCTAAAGATATTTATTTAATGTGGAAAATGGATGTCCCGCATCATGACATAGAAAGGAAGGGTGTTAATGCAATCCCTTTATAGAAAAAAAGCACATTGCAAACAAGTAACATGTTTCAATCCATCCTAAAACAATTGTGTGTTAAGGGTTGAGTTATCCACAACATTCATGAGGTGAATGTGCCAACATAGACACCTAATTTAATATACATACCCCATAAATTTGTAAAAGCATCCCACAAATAGAAGAAAAATGTAAATTGTTCACAAACACATAATTGTAACTCATATTCATTCAAAAAATATTAATGCTCAGAACTTGATGGAAGTTTCTAGTTTAGACATCTAAAATACCTTAGATGATCCTCAAATACCAATTTATCCAAAAATTTCCTAACTCTAGCATCCTTTATTCTCACATCAATTTATTTTGCGAGAATATTTATCAAAGATAGATGACTCTCATATGAGGATTCTAGATTTGAAAATGAGTGTGATTGTACATTTGAGTATGATTCTTGTCAAAATTTTGAGGGTGATATGGGTTGAACGTAACCAAAACATGGGTAAAAAAATTGTTTGACATTTGATGAGGATGCTTATTGGATATAACCGTGATTTTATTGATCTAGGTTAAAACCTGGTTGAACATTTGTTGATGATGTTGGTGGAACACTACCAAAGCCTTATTTCATTGGTAAGAAAATTGGTTCAAATTTTGGTGGTGGCCCTAATTGAACTATACGAAACTAGTTGTGTTTTTGTAGGTGGGATCATATTAAGATTCAAATAAAAACCAAGTGGTATGATGTTACCTTGTCATTGTGTTGCATTGAACTTTGGTTGCCTTGGGTTAAAACCTGATTGTGCATCATCCATTGGAATAAACATGGGTTGATATGAAAAACTTTTTTGTCTCCTAGAAGCTTGGGATCTCATTTCAACCATTGAAAAATGATATTTTTTTTATTTACAAAAGTTTTTGGATGAAATGAAATGAAACTAAAGGAATAGAAAATAAAACTCTAAAGGATGAAAATATGTAACCATGGAGGATAAATGCAACTAAAAGGTGGCGAATTGCAACAAATTTTTTTCAGTATTTTCCAAGATTTAGGAAGGTACAAATGTGACTTAGGGATGAAAATGCAACATATATTATTATTATTTTTGAGATTTTGTAAGGTACAAATGAAAATTAAGGATGAAAAATGAAACCTATGATTTTTGTGTTTTTGTGATTTTGAAGACCTTAGGAGTACAAATCTAGGGATGTAATCTAAGATACTGAAATGAAGTCAAGACCTTAAAGGATCAAAGAGGAAAACTAATGGACAAAATAAAAATTTGTACCCATCACTAGAATAATGAGCTAGAATTTTGACTTGGTGATGATGATAAAGGAAAATGGTGAAAGGTAGGGTTTTAACAATGTACCTAATAGGGATCCTACACCAACATTCTTTGCAATATATGAATATGAATTGATAGCAATATAAATATGGAAATATTTGAAATTAGATAGGATAAAGTACATACCTCATAATAAAAATGATCTGGAAATACCTATTTTCTTATGCCTATGTTCAGTTTTGGAAAGTTCGACAACCAGATCTCAGACCAGAAAACTAAAATAGAGAAAACCTAGAAATCTTTTTCAATTCTTAGGAAAGTCAACTTTGACCCTAGGACCAAGATAAGATCTTACCCAGGGTACAATCTTGACCCCCACTGAAATTCATCCTTGACCCGAAACTGCTCTGACGGAAATTCTATTCGCAGATCCTAGAAGTTTGATGAAAAGGGTATTCAGATTAGCTCTGCAACTTCTGAAACAATGACCATAGATATCTAAAAATGGTGTTTCAGGGTGGCTATATAGGGTTTTTCCTTCTTCAAACCCCCATTTTAGTGATCTCCACCTCCATGAATAGCCAGATGTAATATAATGTGTGTGTATTGAATGTGTAATACCAAGATCTAATCCTCTAGATTAAAACCCTAGCATGAATGGTTATGAGAAAGAAATGTATATAGATTTGAATATGATAAGAAAGAATACCAATCACCCCAGGCTAAAGTACTCTTACCAAACACATAATCCATAATTTCTACCCCATGATTGTATCTTTGAATGCTTGAATATTGAAAATGGTGGATCAAGGAAGAAGGGATATCTCTTGCTCCAAATAGATGTTCACAATGGTGTGTTCACAAATATGCTCGATATTAACAATGGATTGATCTTCTATATCATCCTCTTGCAATCTTGCATCTTCACTTCACCATCAATTACTTTCTTGAAATCTTTATCCACTTGATGGATGTTTGGTGTGTAGTTGTTGTTGTGTAAATGAAGGCAAGAGAGAGTCTTTATATAGAGGTTTCAAGGTGAGGCTCCTCGGGAAATGTAAGGGCCCATAATTCAAATTTCACCTCAAATTATGGTCCAATCATAATAACCAAGGAGAGAAAATAATTAAATTAATTTCAAATTAAAACCCTTCCGCATTTAGATCCAGGGACCTGACATTGATTTTAGGGCCCGTTAGGACCAAAATTTGAAAAGGGGGATCAAATCTTGTACAAGGTCAAGGATGACCTCAAATTTGACCTAGGTCAAAGTAGAAATCAACCTTGACCTAGGTCAAAGTTGACCTCAACCTTGACCTAGGTCAAAGTCAACCTCAGCCTTAACCTAGGGGTCCAAATCCAATCTATGTTGAAAACAGGAGATCCCAAGGATGCCCAGAGACTTGGAAATGCTAGTAGAATAGTTTAGAGTGCCAAAAAAGAAAAAGAGGCCTATGATGAAAATGATGAAGGCTAGGAGGACCTATTCCTAGATCCTACCTAGAAAATAGAGCCATACAGAAGGGAAATTAAGGAGAATCCTCAAGATCCTAACCCTAATTTCACCTAGAATGAAGGAATCAAATGCAAAATGCATCCTAAATGCAAGTATATCATGATAAATGCACTATAAGAGGGTGATAAAGCTATCAATATGGAAGTGCTTCCATTTTAAGATGATACATTTATCCCCCACTTTAGCTTAGATATGACACTACATGAATATGCAAGCTAAAGTTAGAAAATATCATAGTAAATTAAAAAAAGGATATAGCCAAGTCCTTGATGTAAAGACCTTGCAGAAAACTATTAGAACCTACAACACACAAGGTTAATGAAAATCCATAAATCACCTAGAGCTTACTAAATGAAAAGTGTTAAGTGCATAAAGCCCCTTATGCCCCCCATGTTTCGGCTTTCTACTTCTAAAGGGTGAAATAGGGTGATAAGAATAACTTTATACACTGGATATGTAGTTTGTTGAAGAGTCCTTTTCAAAAAAAATTAGAAGGATTCCTATCCTTCCTAAAATGATTCAATGGGTTAGGTATCAGAATCATGATTCCAACGCCACTAACGACACTGAAAATAGAGTTACCAAACTCAAGTTATGATGAAAAGAGTGAATGTCTATCTAAATGCATAAGAAGGGAAATCCAAATTTAACATGAGTAAACCCTAAGAAAACCTAAATTTTGACTATAAATAAGGAAAAGGAAGTCATACTTACTCATTCTTACCATTTTTAGATTCGAAGAGAGAAAGCAAGATGTCGAGGAGAGAAGAACTTCAAGCGACATGCATGGAGCTCCTAAGATAGCGCCTAGCTATCGGACAACCACTTCCCGAGGTAAGTTTGTTGTTTTTGGTTTCTGCACTTTTCAAATTCATGATTTTCTATACGCAAGGTCAATCCTGACCCTTAAAGGTTGACCCTGACCTAGTTATGTCGACCTTGACCCAAAAAGGTCAACATGAACTGGAAGGTCTACACCTTGTATGGGCTAAGGTTGACCTTGACCCAAAAAGGTTGACCTTGACCCAATAAAGTCAACCTTGACCTAGGAAGGTTGACCTTGACCTAACTGAGGTCGACCTTGACCTAGTCAAGTTAGATTTTTAGATTTGATGATGCAGAATGCTAATATGATGTTTGTTTGTGCTTACAAGACATGGTTCGTCTCTGAGAGCATCCCTTTGGAGGGCTACTAGGGGTCATTAGAGAGAGATTGTATGAGCTGAATGAGGATGAGATGCAGTTACTAAGAGACCTAGGGTTTTATTGGGTGACAGTCCTATGATAGATTAGACTACACCGAGCCATGTTATCGGCTCTGATAGAGAGGTGGGATGAGGATACATGCTCCTTTCATCTTCCCTCAAGTGAGAACATTGTGACATTGGAGGATGTCTACAGAATCCTATGACTTCCAGTTCGAGGCGAGCCTATTAGATTGAGAGAAAATATAGATTCTGAGGAGATCCATGCAAATGCAAAGTATTTTTTAGGATGGGCTCCATAGGTGAGAACCCATACAGATCATATCCTTTTGTCATCCATACTAGCAGACCCTAGACCTTTGGTACTGAGACTGATGCTTTGTACAGTATCCTTGGTTTTGTTACCCAACACAAAGGGTACAATATTTTTTGCACTTCTCACTCATCTTGTACATAGGATGGAGATAGATAGGATTGTGTTCTCATGGGGCCACATCATGTTATCCCAACTATACCATGAGCTATGTCAGTTGGTGAGATACCACAGAGAGAGTCTGTTAGTATGCACACTTTTACATATTTATTTGTTTGAGCATTTCTCATGTACACATCCATAGGGTGCTCCAGTGATGGTAGATGTGAGTACACCTAGAGGTTTTGCTTATCCTCTAAGAGATTCTTGGTAGTTCAGAGATATCATTTATTGGGGGGTATGTCTAGACTGTGTTTCAGGCATAGATGTGATATGGAGAACCTATTGCTAGATCATACAGAGTTGCTTGATACACAACACTAGATGAGACATTCAAAATGATGCAAGCTACTGGAGGGTCATTAGAGTCATACAGTGATGCCATACTACTATGATTAAGTGATGAGATAGTTTGGTCTTTTAAAGGGAGTCCCCGGAGAGGTACCTCATTTTGTACATCCGACAAGGTATAATCAGAGACCCGACACCATACACTGACCATTAGTAGTAGACATAGAGGACATCAATGTAGATGAGATAGAGGATATAGAGGTACCACGAGATGTATCCTATTTAGGCATGAGCCAAGACTACATCACGTACTGGGGTTTGAAGGGAACCCACCTCATCTTCCCTGAGGATTATCCCACAGGTGATCAAGGCCTTTCTAAGAGGACACACTGGGATAGTGGTACAATAGAGGAGGATAAGGATCTTAGAGATGAGGAAGAGAACATCTTTGAGGGAGAGCCTATGGAGGATGAGAGAGTAGAGGAGATGCCCCCAACTAGTGATACTTGTGCCGATGTGCACATTTTTCATGCATCACCACTGAGATCATGATGACCTCCATGCGCTCACATAGAGACAACACCACCAAGACCTAGACATAGTGAGCATGGAGAGAGTAGTCACTCCATGCCCCCACCATCCAGATCCTTTGGTGACACTCAAGAGGGAGATCCAGGTATGAATCATGAATTTGAAAAAACTATAATTGAATTTATCAGGAAAGAACACTAGATTGATAAATGTATTTTCATTCTGCAGCTAGCATGGTGGAGTGGAGGATTTTTGTATCTGAGGTTCTAAAGGATACATGTATATCCTACCAACTACCATCCTGTGAGTGAGAGTCTTCTATTGGCTATAGAGATCCTGACAGACATGTTGATATCTTTGCATTTGTCCAATGAGAGCTGAGGTTGTGGAGAGAGTGGGAAGAGAATCTAATAGCTAACTTACAGAATGCCCGAGAGTGCTTGTAGGGTATGAGCGTATTGAGGAGCCACACATAGACACATAGATCTACATCTTCTTATCATAAACCAGAGAGAACTGGGAGTCATTGACCATCAGAGCATAGAGAGAGACAGAGTGATAGATAGGGCCATGAGCCACATATGTATCAAAATTGAAAAGATTTTATGAATGAAAACCTTTCTCTACTAATTAGTTCTATATTTGATTACTATGTTTTCATCAATATAAAACTTAACAGAAAGAAAGAAAGTGCATAAATATATTCAAATGTAATTTTGCTAAAACCACATAATCTATAAAACAAACATAATTATTTTATAAGGAATACATAAATGCACAAGTAAAGCAAGAAAGAATTGAAGGATAATAACATTTGAGATGCATAATATTGATAGGTTCCTTAAAAGAAACACCATCCATATCAGCAAGTTTATAATCACCTAAACCAAAGTCTTCAATTACAACAAAAGGTCCAAGCCAATTAGGGCTAAACTTTCCTTTTTCACTAGGTAAAGCATTCACATTTTGTTGATTCTCATATAAGACTAAATCACCAACTGAAAATGTTTGTTCAATTACCTTATGATTATATTGCTTCTGAAGAGTTTTATGATAAGCTTTCATATGTTCTAAAGTATGTATTTGTTGTTCATCCAACATTTCTGATTCTTGTAAGCATTGTTCTCTAAAGGTATCTTTGTTGATTATGAAATGAAACACATAAAGAAGGAATTTCTAATTCCAAAGGCATAATTACACCAGTACCATAGAAAAGATTGTAAGGAGAAGTACCTGTGGCAGTACGAACACTAGTCCTATAAGCCCATAAAGCATAGGTCAGTTGGGTATGCCAATCTTTCGCATGCTTGTTAACTATTTTTCTCAAAATTTGTTCAATGATTTTGTTTGATGCTTCAGCTTGACCATTAGATTGAGGATAATAAGGAGTTGAAAATCTATGTTGAATTTGATATTTCTCCAAGAATTTTGTGACTTCTTTATTCTTAAAAGAGGTACCATTATGCAAAACTATCATTGAAGGGATACCAAATCATATTATGATGTTGTTAAGGATGAAATCACAAATAACATCTTCTGTTATCGAATGGAGAGGGACAACTTCTACCCACTTCGTGAAGTAATCTATAGTAGTTAGGATATATGTATGTCCTTGAGAAGAAGTTGGTGAGATTTTTCTGATAAGGTCAAAACCCCAAATACTAAAAGGCCATGGAGAAACTTCATTATGAAGCTCACGAGCAGGAGCATGAATCAAATTATTATGTTGTTGACATTGAGGAAATTTCTTAAAAAACATAAAAGAGTCTTGTTCCATTTTTTCCCAATAATATCCCATTCTAAGCAACTTGTTGACCAAAGATTTTCCACCAAAATGTCCCCCACAAGAACCAGAATGAGCTTCTACCAAAGCTACTAGAATTTTGGTTCTATTGAGACATCTTAATAGTAGACCCTCATAAGAACATTTGTAAAGCGTATCTCCTAGAATGATGTAACGCACTACAATATTCCTAAAATGATTACGCATGTTCCTTGTTGTTGATTAAGGAATAATACCATCTTTCAAAAAATGAAAGATGTGAGAATACCATTCATCTAAATACAAATTGAAACAATCAGAGGCAACTTTATTAGAAATTGCAGGACTTTTAAGAGTTTGTATAGTAAATTGAAAATTTTCAGCGTTATTCTCAAGACAAACCAAAGAAGCAGTGCTTGCCATGGCATCTGCATGTCGATTATCTTTCCTAGGTAAAGTTTGAATCATATAAGAAGAGAATTGTGAAAGAACATCAAGAGCCAAATCTCTATATTGTGTCATTTTATCATTCTTAGTCTGATAACCTCCTTTAATTTGTTCAACAATCAATTGTGAATCTTCATATATTAGCAATTGTTTGATGTTAAGGGATGAAGCTTCTTGTAGGCCAGCTATAAGAGCTTCATACTCCACTATGTTATTGGTACAAGGAAAGGTTAATTTGTATGATAAAGGGATTGGTTTTTTTGTGGGAGGGATCAAGATAATACCAACACCAGAACCAGTCTTACATCTAGACCCATCAAAATATAATTCCCAAACATCATCCTTTTGAACAAATAGAATATTTTCATTAGGGAATTCTATTGAAGTAAAGCATGTATCAGAATGAGGACAAGGAGCTTCAGCTGAATAATCTATTAAAGCTTGTCCCTTAGTTGACTTTTGAGAAATGAAATTAAGATCAAATTATGTAAGTAACATCACCCACTTTGCCAAATGACCAAAGAGATCAGTTTGTGAGAAAAGATGTTTCAAAATATCAAATTTAACAATCACATTGACTTCAACATTTATAAGATAATGCTTGAGTTTCTGGCATGCATAAACTACAGCTAAACATTGTCTTTCCAAATCTGTGTATCTTGTTTTGTAATCTAGTAAAGTACGACTAATGTAATATACAAGTCTTTCCTTACCTTCACTATCATTTTGAGCTAACAACGTACTCATCACTTTTAGAGTGGCTAAAGTATACAAATGAAAGGGTTTATCAAATTTAGTCAGTTGCAAAATAGGAGGATTGGTGAGATACTCCTTAAATTTCTCAAAGGATTTTACATTCATCATTCCAAGAGAAAGTGGTATCCTTTCTAAGCAAGGAAGTAAAAGGAATAGTTCTATTAGCTAAGTTTGAAACAAAGTGACAAATAGCTTGAATTTTTCCTTGTAAGCTTTGTAATTGATAAATATTCTTAGGAGGAGGAATTTTAACAATAGCTTCAATATTTTTAGTATCTACTTCTATGCCTCGCTTAGAGATTATAAATCCTAATAATTTACCAGAATCAACTCCAAAGACACATTTCTTAGGATTCAATCTCATATTGTAACTTCTAATCCGTTCAAATATATGTCATAAAATAGTAACATGATTTTCTCTTTGTATAGACTTTGTCAAGATATCATCCACATAATCCTCAAGAATCTTATGAATGTAATCATGAAAAATCAAAGTCATAGCTCATTGATAAGTTGCTCCCACATTTTTTAATCCAAAAGGCATCATGACCCAAAAAAATATTCCCCAAGGTGTTATAAATACGATCTTAAATTGATCTTCAGGAGGAATAAAGATTTGATTATAGCTAGAAAAGCCATCCATAAAAGATAATAAAGCATGACCCGTTGTTGAATCTATAATCATATCAATATTAGGTAATGGGAAATCATCTTTTAAGGATGCTTTGTTTAAGTCTCTAAAGTCAGTACACATCCTTATCTTATTTTCTCCTTTTGAAATAGGCACAATATTTGAAATCCAGTCCGAGTAATCAATAAAATGGATAAATCCAAAATCTAATAACTTTTCAATTTCAGCTTTAAGTAATAAAGCAATTCGTGGATTCATCTTTCAAATTTTTTGCTTTACAGGTTTCACATTTAGTTTTAGAACAATATTATGAGTAACAATCTTAGAATCTATACCAAGCATATCCAAATATATCCAAGAAAAAATGTACTTAAATTCAAGTAAAAGAGAAACCAACTGATCACATTCTTCCTGATTCAAACATTTCCCTATTTTTATCATCTTTTCAACATCATTTTCATCCATTTGAATATCAATAGTCTCAGTTATTAACAAATCACTTTGTATCAGAGAATCCATCAGTAAAGGAGAAATATCATGTTTATCATGTTCTCCAAAATAAGCATTGGTACTTAAAAAATAAGGCTTCCGTTGTTTGTGATGAAACTTAGGTAAATCCTCATAAACCCCTAAAAAATCTACTAAGGCTTCATCTTCGGAAAAAAATCCAAAGTAGATCTTTGATTAATGTCAAGAAGGAGTGGGTTAACCAACTTCAACTATCCACTACATATATGATTAACATTAGAAGGAAAAGTCGATGGTTGTCTGTAAGGATTGAATATCAGTCCATATGTATGATCATAAATTTCATTATCCAAAGATACTTGTATACATTGCTCATATTTACCACATCCTTTCCCATTAAATCCTAATTTCATAAGTAGATGATAACCATAGCCATATCAGATGGAGTCCAAGGAGTGGCATTTGTCACAATATCATAGCAATCAAGTTTTATTGTTTCAATTATTTCTTCAATTGAGGTGACAACAAAGTTACTTTTTACTTCCTCAGAAAGTGAGGAAGGAGTAAAAACTTGTTTCTCAAATTCATTTTGTTGTTTCATGAATTCCAAATCAGAGACCTTATATTCTCCAATGAAAGTAGGATTAAATTCCAATGTTCCCCAATCATCCTTAGTCAAAGAAGATGGAGCTTTAGGTTGTTTTATCTCAGGTTGATTTTTGATCTCTTTGCTTGGTTGAAGAGGCTCAAAGATTTTAGCATATTCCACATTTAGGCAAGGATTTGGTGCATCATCCACATGTAATGTGTACATTAAGTTGTTATGAATGAACCTAACCTTGCGATGAAGAGTAGAAGGAACTACATGCATAGTATGTAACCAAGATCTTCCTAAAAGAAGGTTATAATTGAGAGGTCTAGGCATAACATGAATAGGCATATTTAGGATAATTGGACCAACTTTAACAAGTAAGGTAATAATGCCCAAATTTTTGTTTGCAATATTGTCAAATCCATGTATAGGGACATTATCAGGTTGAATAGTTGTGAGATCAGCCTTAATTGCCTTAAGCATATCCTTACTACAAACATTAATCCCATATCCGTTATCAATTAACCTTCTTCTAATGCTACTCTAATTAATAGAAACATCAACCATAAGAGCATCGTATTGATTATGCACCTCAGGAGAAGGTAAATCATCATCAAAAAACACAATAGGAGGTACAGAAGGCACAGTATGCATGCACTCTAAAATAGAATGGATGTTCTCTTGATTAGGAGGAGAAGTAGGAAGAGTGGATAGAGCCTTTTGCAATGCCTCATGATATGTCAAGGAAGTTTGAAGTAATTCCCATAACAATATCTTAGCAGGAGTAGCACGTAATTGATCAACTAAGTCATACTCCTTGAAGGTAGAAGGAAACTTAGGAGCTTGAGGAAGCATAGGTTGTGAAGGTGGTAAAGAAACTAGAATGGTAGGCTAAGGGTTATTCCATGTGTGATAGGCATGTGAAACAGAATCTATGTTATCAAAGAAATCCAAAGGACCTCCAGGTTTACCCTTAATTGTTATGCGAGGACATCCTTTTACCATCATCAAAGGTGTAGGATATATCATTTTAGATTTATCAATGTTTCAAATAGTGGGACATGAAGGTAACCATGCACACATCCTATGGTAAAGGTCAATTGGAGAGGCTATGGAGGAGAGTGAAATAGGAATAGGATCAATGGATATCTCATTTAGATAATTTTCATCCTCACTACCATGTACCGCATTAGGGAATCTATCCTCTTGTACAATAAAAGCCTCATCAAAGTATTCAAAATAAGATTCATACATGTTGAATACAAAGAAATACTAAATCATGAAAATGTAAATGTTTTTATATTTTAAAGAGATTTTGCATTTTTTTCTTTGTATTTTTGAAATATAAATGCAAGAGGACAAAAGAAATATAATTTTATAAGCATGCAAGATCTAAATCTAACACCAAAAAGAAAGATTTTTTGTAAATGGGTTCACCAAAATGTGATGTGGAAAATGGTGATAGGTAGGGTTTTAGCAATGTACCTAATAGGGATCCTACACCAACATTCTCCACAATATATGAATATGAATTGATAGCAATGTAAATCTGGAAATATTTGAAATTAGATAGGATAAAGTACATAACTCATAATAAAATTGATCTGGAAATACCTATTTTCTAATGCCTGTGTTCAGTTTTGAAAAGTTTTGCAACCAGATCTGAGACTAGAAAATTGAAACACTAGAGAAAACCTAGAAATCTTTTTCAATTATGAGGAAAGTCAAATTTGACCCCAGGACCGGAGTAAGATCTTACCCTGGGCTACAATCTTGACCCCCATTGAAAGTCGTCCTTCACCTAAAACTACTCTGATGGAAATTTTATTTGCAGATCCCAAAAGTTTGATGAAAAGGGTA
Source organism: Chamaecyparis obtusa (assembly GCA_027943335.1). Taxonomy (NCBI): domain Eukaryota; kingdom Viridiplantae; phylum Streptophyta; class Pinopsida; order Cupressales; family Cupressaceae; genus Chamaecyparis; species Chamaecyparis obtusa. The sequence goes on along the minus strand of BSBK01000634.1, from coordinate 798,743 downwards.
TTCAGATCTGCTTTGCAACTTCTGAAACAATGACCATAGATATCTGAAAATGGTGTTTTGGGGTGGCTATATAGGGTTTTTCCTTATTCAAACCCCCATTTTGGTGATCTGCACCTCCAAAAATAGCCGGATGTAATATAATGTGTGTGTGTGTGTGTAGTGAATGTGTAATGCCAAGATCTAATCCTCTAGATTAAAACCATAGCATGAATGGTTATGAGAAACCAATGCATGGATTTGAATACAATAAGAAAGCATACCAATCCCCCAAGGCTAAAGTACTCTTACCAAACTCATAATCCATAATTTCTACCCCATGATTGTATCTTTGAATGCTTGAATATTGAAAATGGTGGATCAAGGAAGAAGGGATCTCTCTTGCTCCAAATAGATGTTCACAATGCTGTGTTCAGAAAAATGCTTGATATCAACAATGGCTTGATCTTCTATATCATCCTCTTCCAATCTTGGATCTTCACTTCACCATCACTTGCTTTCTTGAAATCTTTATCCACTTGATGGATGTTTGGTGTGTAGTTGTTGTTGTGTAAATGAAGGCAAGAGAGAGTCTTTATATAGAAGTTTCAAGGTGAGGCTCCTCGGGCAATGTAAGGGCCCATAATTCAAATTTCACCTCGAATTATGGTCCAATCACAATAACCAACTAAGGAGCACTAGTACAAAAACAACAATATATGACCGAATAAACTACCAAAAATTGTAGATAAATGACCAAATTTGGTCACGTGACCAATGGTAGTTTATTGCCAGTCATTTATCTCATGACCAAATTTATGACTAAACTATTTTAGTAATTTATTTGGTCATTGATTTGGTCATATATTTATTCATTTATTTGGTCATTTGGTAGTTTTGTTTGGTCATTTGTTTGGTCATTTATTTGGTCATTTTGTAGTTTTTTTGGTTGTTTATTCGGTCATTTATTTGGCCGTTTATTTAGTCATTTATTTGGTCATTTATTTAGTCATTAATTTAGTAATATATTTAGTCATTAATTTAGTCATATATTTAGTCATATTAGGGCACAATAGAATCGAACCATCATCCTCCTACTTGTAAAGTAGGTGCTCTTCCATTGAGCTAGTACCCTTTAAAAAATAATCATGCCATGTATACTAGTACTTTCCACTAAACATGATTTCAAGTTTTTTCATCTATAGTTCAAGGGTAGCAAAGCTTAAGGGGAAGATGACTAGTGATACTTTAAACTCAATGGTGAAGTTATTCAATGTGCAATATAAGAATGAAGTGAATGACGCCATTGGAAAATACATTACATGTGGCTTGTTCCCCTTATTATAATGACAAGCATATATCTTTAGGGGAAACCAGCCACATTAAATAGAGATAAAGTATGTACCAATGATCATACCTTCTACATTTTCACTCTTAATTAACCCATCAAAAGCTTTACTGCTTTAGAAGTCCACACTCCTGAAAACCTACCAATCTATTGCACTTCTATCCAATACACCAATCATAAAATTGGTATTATTAAGGAAATTTAATACACACTAAATTCAACTTATAAAAATTGATAGCCATTTTCCAAGATCTCCTATTTGTGGTATATACTAATCCTTAAGATACATTAATAACTAATAACGTAGCATCTTTCTTATCATAGCTGGAAAACACAAAATATTAAACATTGGCCTTAAACTACTTAAGGATGCCACAAGTCAGTAATGCATTGGAATCACTAATCATTGTTTGAACACTTTAGTTTGCCAATTATGACCAAATACCTAAGTCACAAAAAAACAATAAAAGTAACTAAATCAACTAGTTCAATGTTACTTTTTTAAAATACAATGTTAACTGGTTTCTTTGAAAATGAAACAAATTTATAAAAAATATCTACCATGCCTAGCATCTCCTTGAAAATGTCATGCCCAAAATAATCAACCAAAAAAGCAACCAAATTTTTTTTTTTTTTAAAGTGAAATGCAATGTCATTCAACAGTTAAATATAAGTTGACATCAGTTATGTCAGAAGCAATCTAGGATCAAGTTTATAACTAAAGTTGTAAGAGTCGAGTTCAAAGGTGGAACCCTAGAGTATACAATGATGCTTTGGATTACGTCCTTACGGGAGTAATCTTAAGGCATGACTTGCAGTTCATCTCCTACGGGATAATGCCTCCATTTGGTGGCATCAGGAGGAGTCCATTGGAGGAGTGGCTATTGACACACTCACTTGGGAGACTTTTATAGCTCATTTTCGAGAGAGGTATCTTTCCGAGCATTTTAGACAGAGATAGATAGAGGACTTCCATGATCTCCAGCAAAGAGGTCTCACAGTGGCCCAGTATGAGAGTAAGTTTCTCGAGCTCCTTCCGTATGTAGGTTATATGAAGGATGAGAAACTGCGTATCCATCATTTCATTAAGGGACTTAATATGTCTCTTTAGGGGACAGTGCATCTAGCTTTTCCTACCACATTCAGAGATGCAGTTGAGATGACACTTGTAGCCAAGGATATCCATACTAGACAGGAGTCTCAAGATCAGTCTCAGCACTAAAACCCTTCATCCCAGCAGTCAGGATAGCAGAAATCCTCTTAGAAAGGGAAACAGATATTATTGAGAGTGTAGCCTCATCGGGTTAAAGTGTATATTTAATACTCTAGGTACTATGAGTACACCTTGAACATAAGTCCTTATGGGAAACTGTATACTCTAGGGTTCCACCTTTGAACCTGACTCTTACAACTTTAGTTATAAACTTGATCCTAGATTGCTTCTGACATAACTGATGTCAACTTATATTTAACCATTGAACGACATTGCATTTCACTTTTAAAAAAAAAAAATTTGGTTGCATTTTTGGTTGATTATTTTGGGCATGATATTTGATATCAGAGCCTGCATTTCAACATTGGAACCTTTAGACCCATTACATTTCAACTCACTTAACTTAATCCATTGTGTAGGATGTCTGTCGTTACACGAGCTGGCCGATGAGGCAGAGGTCATAAAGTTGCATGTGTTGGTGTTGGACAGGGAGGTGGACCTCCACCACCACCTCCAAACCCTAACCAGGATATCATGGATGCTCTTCAAAATTTTATTGGGGTAATCCGGTAGAGAGTACCACTCGTAGATCCTCAGCAAGAGCAACAAGCTTTTGAAAGAGGAGTAGAGATTCCAGGAGGTGATAGAGCAGCTAGTAGAGAGAGGAGTAGGAGTTCTCCACCCAGGAATGCTGAGGGCCAGGGTGATCATGAGGGTGAGTCAGCTCATCATGCGATACGAGATAGAGGTAGACCCCCTAGAGATGTTGGGGATGAGATTCGAGAGTTGATATGACTCTAGCCACCCTTATTTTTGGGATCCACTAATGGGTTAGTAGCAGAGGCCTGGTTACAAAGTTTACAACAATGCTTTGGATTACGTCCTTATGGGAGTAATCTTAAGGCACAACTTGTAGTTCATCTCCTATGGGATAATGCCTCCATTTGGTGGTAGCAGGAGGAGTCCATTGGAGGAGTGGCTATTGACACACTCACTTGGGAGACTTTTGTAGCTCATTTCTGAGAGAGGTATCTTTATGAGCATTTCAGACAGAGATAGATAGAGGAGTTCCATGATCTCCAGTAGAGAGGTCTCACGGTGGCCCAGTATGAGAGTTAGTTTCTCGAGCTCCTTCCATATGTAGGTTATATGAAGGATGAGAAACTGCATATCCATCATTTCATTAAGGGACTTAATATGTCTCTTCAGGGGATAGTGCGTCTAGCTTTTCCTACCACATTCAGAGATGCAGTTGAGACGACACTTGTAGCCAAGGATATCTGTACTAGATAGGAGTCTTGAGATTGGTCTCAGCGCTGAAACCCTTGATCCCAACAATCAGGACAACATAAATCCTCTTGGAAAGGGAAACATATATTATTGAGAGTGTAGCCTCATCAGGTTAAAGTGTATATTTAATACTCTAGGTACTGTGAGTACACCTTGAACATAAGTCCTTATGGGAAACTGTATAAGCTAGGGTTCCACCTTTGAACCTGACTCTTACAACTTTAGTTATAAACTTGATCCTAGATTGCTTCCGACATAACTGATGTCAACTTATATTTAACAGTTGAACGACATTGCATTTCACTTTAAAAAAAATAAAATCTAGTTGCATTTTTGGTTGATTATTTTGGGCATGACAGATAAGAAACACACCAAAAGACTATTAGATTTTGCAGGTTCCGAAAAAAATAAACCTATATTACCCCTACCTACAAAGAGAAATTCAAACATGCCAATTTTCTACATATTTTCTATCAATTTTCCCTCAAAACCAAGATTGTTGTAGGTGTTTGAAAAGTAAAAATAATAAAAAATCTAAGTAAACCAAAAAGCACTTACTACAATGGAAAAACATTCACCCTCGTAGAATTTCAAGCTAACACCTTTTATAGCTTCAACTTCCTTTTGGACTCTCTTAGTTTGATAACCTATCATATTGTCAAATGACCAGAATTTCCACCATTTCCTAGTTGTGTACACTTTTCTTAGATTTTGAAGCTCCACAACAACTTTAGATGCCATATCTAGATCAACTTGCTCCATGTTTGAGTTTTCATCCTTTACTCCTCCATTATATTCAACTGTGAATGGTAGGAAATGCTATCAGGTAAAAGAAAAGAAATTGAAAAATAGATGGAAGTTACAGAAATACCAAAGCTAATTTTTTTTTTTAAATTATGATGCATAAACACAATGCCAACACAACAAACAAATAGGAAACTGAACAATAGTACAACATTTATAAAACAACTTATGCACACCAGTTTCATTTCTTCAAACTTAAATCCTTTACTTAAGACCAATTGACATCCTAAAACACATAAAAGAGTGTACGTCCAGCCTATAAAAGAGTAGATACTTGTGCAGCTAAGTTTGAGGCTAATACACCATATATGTACTCATCCTATGATGATGAATGCGAAGCAGCGCCAATCATGAAGAAGGTCTTGATTCTTGGAGGAGGACCCTCAGATTGTTTCTACAGATTATGATACCTAAACCACAATGTAATCCATAAGAGCTCGACAATGAAGGCCCCTTTTGTAATTTTGTTAGTAGTACTTGTCTAATGCTTGATACGTCTTATTCTGTTGCAGCTCTTTTGTCTTTGTCATTATTTATTACATGAAGTGAAGCCAATACCCAATATTGTTTCATTGTATGGCGATGGGTCTAAGACATGACATTATCTAGTTCGACCATTACAAGATATGTCACATCTCCATCATCGTATTTGAATTTTCCTGATACAGCTTTATGTTATATAACAATTCTATTGCGAATAGACTTTTGGCTATTCACACTCTTATGTATTCCATTTGGATAAATATATGTAAATTCGGCACTTAGGTGTAGAATATGACAATACAACAATGCTACTAATCCTCATTACTAAAATTGGACTGTATTAGTACCCTCATTTGGGGCCTTTTGTTGACATTTATGATCTTCGGATATTAGGATGTACCTAGTGCCAAAAGTTAGGAACTATTTTTTATTTATCCAATGTTTTGTTCTTCACTACTGCAACTTCTTTGAGATGAAGATTTCCATTCAAAAGAGTTCTATGAAGTATACAACTTCCGCGACAAGAAAATCAGTATAAAGATACATGTTGCTGTGGATTCTGGACCACGAGAAAAATGTGTACCAAGAAGATATTGCTGCAATTCAACTGGATAATTTTAATCTTTTGATAATCTATAATGTTGTTGGTTTCTCCTAATTGATACCAACTTTAAGATTCTGCAGTCGTACATGTCTACTTTACTGTGGCTCTGGTTTATAGGAATTCAGTGAGACGCAAATGATATTTGTAATCATAGAGCTGAAATGTGATACTTGATGCTAGAGATAATTTTGTGAGACATGTGAGAGTCACAATTATCAGCCCTCTGATTATTCTCATCTCTCACTGATGTTCAAATTCAATGACATTTTCAAGGAAAGAAACAAATAATAAGCATCGGGTGAATTTCATGAGTCCTTTTGAACAACTTCCAATGATGAAAAGAAATCCTAAAAAATATCTATAAGAAACTCCCTTGAATTAGTGTTTAGATGATTTTGGATTTTTGTTAATGTATAGTTCAGTTTAACAATTTAATGCATCTACATTTAATATTTGGTCAATTCCAGAGGGTGGTTGACAATGGTGCATGCTCTTGTGAACAAGGGTATTGGTTGATGAATTATTGAGATGCTAGAATATTTGTATCAGAAATTAAGAGTGCAAGGAAGAATGTAGGTATATGGGACATGAATAATAAGCTTGTAGCAAAAGATGTTTGATAAAACCCAAAGTTCCTGATAAGGATAGGAACAATGAAGTGATTATGGAAAATGAGTTTTGAATTGGGTATTTTCTTTGCAAATAGCATTTTTTATCACTGGTACACTGACTAGACTACTCAGTGTGTTTGATATGGAGCCTATCACTCAAAAAACAAACTATAGATTATGATACCAGTGACAGGTTGTACTTTGAACCACTAACAATAAATGATGTCTTAAATGTTATTGATTTAGAAAGGCCCAATGGTATAATTGTACAATTTGGTGGACAAACTCCATTGAAACTCGCTCTACCATACAAAATTACCTTGATGAATTTAAGCCCATGTCTACTAATGGGGAAGGGCCTGTGCGTATTTGGGGGACATCTCCTAATTCAATAGATGCTGCTAAAGATAGGGAAAGGTTTAATGCAGTGTTGAATCAGCCAAAAATCAAGCAACCTCAAGGAGGTATAGCTAAACGTGATGAATATTCTTTGGAAATAGCAAAAAACATTGGATATCCTGTGGTTGTTAGGCCATCTTATGTTTTAGGTGTCCGTGCAATGGAAATTGTCTATAGTGATGATAAATTGAAGCAATATTTGGAAACTACTATTCAAGTAGACCTAGAAAGGCCGGTACTTATTGACAAGTATCTCATAGATGCTTGTGAAATTTATATAGATTCTTTGTCAGATTCTTTTCCCATAGCTTATTTTCATTTGCTAAAAAAATAGCTGCTCCACACAAAAAAGAAAAAATTCTAAATTTTTCTTTTTCCACAATTTTATTTTGCATGGGAACATTATACTATTTAAATTTAAGAACAAAATTGATTTAATATGGTTAGGTTTCAAATTATAGCTACAACAAGCTAGTTGAATGGTTAATCTAATTACACAGTCATCCAATCTCTTGAGGATGTACAAAAGATGTTTGAAATGATAGACATGGGAATCTGTACATAAGGGAAAGGACTTGAAGAAGCTACACTGTACACTAGTCTTCCAATGTTCTAGCTGATAAAACTTTCAGACCTTAATCACCACTTCCATTGGAAGGGTTAATCATAGAAACTTTTAATGTCCCATTTTATTTTGGTCGCTTAATGCGTTCAGACCACCATTGGATTGTTGGTTTCTTAGAAAATGCCCACATTTACAAACATTCCCCCAATCTGCCCCTTTAAGGCTAGCATCCCAATCCGAGTGCAATAATAGCTAAAATGTTTATTTGTTGCCTTGATTGTATATGGCTCATGTCCCCTTCCAAGTTCACCTAGCAAAAAGAATATGTCCTACCCAACACTCTATTACTCGGGTTTGATCATAAACAAAGGTCTTGTGCTAGTCTCCCCAACTACATGTTTGAAAATAGTTTATTCTTATTTTAGAGTTCATCTTCATTTCACATAGATCTATACTAAAAGAATTATAGGTTGGAATTATTTTAATCTTCCAATCTCTTCTTACACCTTAATCTCATTGCATGGTTTGGCATTAGTGGTGATTAATTTTTCATCTTGCAGTTCAAAAACAATAAACAAGGACAATGTGTTTTCCAGGAGTGAATGACCTTTGTAAGAACTATAGCAAAGAGTGGATAATTGCTAGTGAAAAACCTCTTTAATGCAAGGGCGTAAAGCATCATTAAAATATGATAACTTTGAATGATGCTATGCCCATAGGGTTGTCTATAATTCAATTAACACTGTCCTAGGGTTGTGTACAATTTAATTGAGACTCCAATGTCACATATAAATTGTTATGTTGTATTGTTACTCTCTATTTTTGTAGGTAAATTGAATGTCTGTTAAGGCAGCAGTGTTGTTAGGCATTTTGTCAAACAACTCACATTCCTTGTCTATGTTGCTACATTTTAAATACATGTTTTCCACGATAGATGTAACTGTAACATCTAACAAAAATCTCCTTACATCTAAATTTTGATGGATGTCCTGAAGCCCCATTTTAGTATGGGCAAGGAGAATGTTGGAAAAGATTAGGAGTCATACTTTACACCTAAATCTTGCATTTTCTTGAAATTTTGTAAAGCCTTTTTCAACAACAACAAATCCATTTTGTGCATCTTTTGCAATGACTATGTTCCATGTGAACTCATAACAATTCACATAACTTGCCTAAACTTTGACATTTTGCATACATGTTCCAAAAAAGAGAGGCCATAATTCTTATGAGCCAAAAAAAAATAGAGAATGATTGGTAATAAAATATATTCCTGGTCAATATCTTCCTACAAAACAAAATTGAGAAAAAAGGTGGATACATTCTATGGAATTAATGTAATTATCTGTTGGAAAATGAAGCCATCCCTAGATCAGGATAGATTTTTTTAAAAGTAGCTTCATGTATGATCTTTTGACTGCCAACCTCTGGCTTCTTGTTAGACTTGCATCTATAATATGCAATCTTAGGTGGTATTTGATCCTATTATAGTACTATTCAAATGGAAGACACACGTTGCACCAACCAAGAAAAATCTAGGGCATCGTACCTAGAGAGTAGATGCAAGTGCAGAATGTGAGGCAGAAAACTACTGTTGTGCAGTAGTTGTATGCTCGAACATTCTTTTCCAAAATACAGTGTCTACTTGCTCAAACATGGCTTTACAAGAATTTTCAAATGCTAGAATCATTGAACCCTCAAAGAAAATCTGCAAGGCATCCTGCACATAAAAATTAGGTCGCAATCATGGCAATTCTCACAATATATACAATTACAACTTGTAAGACCCGTACAAGAAGAAAAAAGATATCAAATCAATCTAAATTTATTACCTGCATTACTTATTTCCCAAAAGATTGGAACTAAGTTTGGATCTCCCGCAATACAACTGACTTGAGTTTTGCACCAGGTGAATTTTCTAACATTGATAATGCCTTATCATTTACCTCTTCTGTCAGGTATATATTCTCATAACATTAGTGTTAAAATAAGAAAAATGCTAATGCGAGATAAAACTCAAAGAGTAACAATACCACCCTACAGGAGAACATCCTTAGAAACTAAAAATAAAAATATATGTTTTGTGTAGGCAATTGCATTAAACAATCCTGACAAGTATCTGAAGGAAAGAAAGAACGAAATTATATTAATGTCAAGTTGAAAGTTTGTAAGCCTATTTTTTTTTAAATCTATTTTTTTCTCATCCTGTGATCATTGCATTCCATAAGACCACATTTCTTTGAGACATTTAATCAAACAAATCATATGCCTTGTGTATACTACCATATTTTTCTTGACAACATGTATTTCTATCAGAACATTTCCAGCTATAACACTTGACATAAATTCACTACCATTATTCTTTGATTGATGTCAATATCCTATTCCAAAGTGTCACCAGCTTGAGCATAAGTAGGGAGGATGCTGGAAAAAGCTTATTGAATTTGGTATTAATATGCCAATTGCATTCACTTAAAAGTTTCTAAATCCTTATAAAGTAGTGTTTTACGAAGGATGTAGTGTTTTACAGTGATATGATTATACAAACACCGAGTTTCCAATATAAATAAAATAAAGACACAAATTTCATTAAAAAGAAGCATCCTTCATGGATGGGATCTATCAGTTAATAGTGGAAAACAAAGAGTTTATTTCATAATGGAGCAGAAATTTTTTAGAGAGACAAGGGGTTTTAAAATCCATAACAGCTGTTGGTATTGAAAGAATGCTAAAACCAAGGATTAGCTCGATGGAAATAAGGGATTAGGAGAAGTGAATAGAATCAGCTCAAAAAGTAGAACACTTCTTGAAAAGATAACGACAAATATTGATGGAGGGCAATAAAAAGATATTGTTTCACAACTGTTCAAAACCTACTTTGGATAAATATACTTTTTTGCCAATAAATTCATGCTTACAAGGTGAGAAACATTTAGTAATTAAGCTTCTCCCACTGATATTAATGGAATTTGTATTGTTCTCCTTTAAAACATTTGGTTATGCAAAGTTAAGTTTTGGTTGTAAAAATTTAAAAGGGGGTATGAATTTGTTAAGACAAAATTCCCTTCATACAAAGTCTTGTATGCACTGTTCAAAGAGAAAACGTTGATAGTATGGATCAATACACTGATATGATGGAGATCACAGTGGAAAATAAAGGACAACTATTGCGAATGACAGTTATTGTCATGCAGTAAGAGAATATCAAAGACACCATCATGAAAGCATAGATTTACACATTTATTTCACTTTTTAAGGTACTTATAACTTATAAGTATGTTGGGGTAGAAAACGTGAAGGGTCAAACATCACTGCATCAAGAAGTAAGCCGAGGGCACAAAAAAATTGTTCAATATCTTCTCGGATAGGGAGCCCATCCTTTAAAAGAACATGATTATGATGGATTAAAAAAACCCTGCATTATGCTGCTTAAGCAGAAAATGATGAAGATGCCATGAAAGTAGCTAAATTTATTTGGAAAAAATGTGAATCCAATAAAGAGAAACTCCTTTTTTTTTCTTCTATAGTAGGAATTGGCTCTGTAGAGAAAAGTTTAAGCTCCCATTCTAGGCTTAAGGACTATCTTGCGAGGGGAAAAAATGGACGACTGAATGCAACTAGAGGGGAGAATTTGAATTTACTAAGAGTGGAAACAACATTAGGGGATATAGATATGACATGTGAGCTCCTCACCAGAGGCACAAACATTGCTTTTATTCACAACCCAAAATGGAGAGGCGAACTGTCGAAACAAGAACAAAAAAAGTGAAATAAGGTATGCTTCCTTATATATTTTACTTTTGATTATATATTTGCTCATCAAATAAATGAACTGTGCATCTGTCGATGACATATATTTTCACACTTATCAAGAAAATTCAGAAGATTTTTGAACAAGGAACCGACAAGCCAACTCTATGGGATAATCTTGGTAGGCTTACTGACCTAGTTTACTAATAGAAGACAAGCACAATTTCACAACCACAATTTTTTTAACCTTTTTTTCATAACGTTTGGCAGGATGAAATCCATTTTCCAATGGTCTAGCTGCATTATTTCTGAGTCCATCTGTGAAATCTCCCATTATGTGGACAACGGGAGAATGGGGGATGGGAAAATATAGCCTCATGGTTAAGGTACGATCAGGTTACTCAATATTTAGGAATATTTATTTCATATTGTTACAATTGTTACTAACCTGGATCATTATTACAACTTCTAGACAAAATCCATTCTTCTAAGGACCGTGGCCCAGTTAGCATTCTCAAATTCATTTCAAAAAGAAGATTTTCCTGGAGAAAGTGGGTTCGAGTTATCTGCAATGAGCCAAGCCAGGAGGAAGAAAATATTACGTGCTGGAGAAGTTACTGAGAAAAAGTATGGAGAGATAAAATAAACTAGTATTGCAATGATTAGATGCTAAAAAGTGGGATGATGCATTGCATCCATAGAATAAATACTTACTAGAGTTGAGCTCAAAAATCTCCAGAATTCTTCCACAAACCCTCAAATGGAACCCTTAAATCCATGGCGATCACAACAGAGGAAAAAAAAAATGTAAAAAGTAAAATGATCCATATACTTTACGGTTCCAATAGCTTAAGATAAAATAATTTTTTTCTTTAATTTATTTTTATTTATGCATTCCAATAATAACTCGTGATATAATATGCCTTCGTTTAGAAATGTGATATATCTATATTAGTTTATTAAAAAAAATATGTATTCGGCTTTTTGAATTAAAGAAAAATAAGCCTAATATAAATATATTTATTAAAGTGACAAATAGATGGAGTACATTAATTTCCTGTGATGAGTCTTCCATTAGAGCTTTATCTTCTTAAATAGATGGAGCGCCTCTAGTTAAAAATGCTATCTTCATACCTACCTCTTTTAAAGATTTAACAAACTTGCAGCAAATAGATTTGTCCAACCGGAAATAGTATAAAATGTTTACAATTTCTTTGAAGTAGCTAGCATTCTTGAAAATTAGAAAACAAATAAACCTTGATTCATTGAGCATCCTAGTTTCCCATTTGGAGGCTTCGAAATAACTATTTTCTCAAATTTTTTGAGCTTCCAGAGTTAAAAATGCTATCATTAGTACCTAACTATTTAAGGATATGACAAACCTGTGGTATATTGATGTGTCTAGCTGCATGGAATTTAACATGTCTTGAGTTTCTTTTAAGCAGCTAACATTCCTGCTATATCTTGGTTTACGGTATTCTTTCAAGGTCATGTTTACATTTGACATTTTCAAAAATATCATACAAGAAGCTGAAGTTTTTGGAATGCATTGAATCTCAAGAGTTCCCTCATCAAATCACAAATCAGATACTCTTGAAAAATCTCCATCTTGATGAGATCAACATAAGGGATGTATCAACCGACATTGTCAATGAAGCAAAGTACAATTTCTAAAATGAAAGATCATCTTCTTGAGGAGCGTTCCAACCTCAAACTTTTTGAGTAAATTGGAATTTCTGAGCATAAGAAGTCTGTCATTCGAAATCTTGTTCACTCTTGTAAATTTATTCTTCTTGAATCATCTTGCATTTCTTGCTTCATAAGATTGTAAAATCTTCACCAAGGCAGTTTATAGATTGTAAATCTTTTAGATTATCTAATTACCAAAAACATTTCATTAACTCACTATTGGTTTCTGGATCAAAGTGGTCAGGATTAGGCATCTTGATGAAAGTGAGACATAAACATTCAAGATATTATTTTCTGAAGAGAGTTATCCAAGACCTGAAATTTTTGCATTTCTTTTTTTTTTTGTTGATCGATAAGGGACCGAGGCTCAATATTATATTAAAATAGTAAAATATACCAGAGCATAGATCAAACTATTGAGATTCAACATACACACGACATTCCCTTGATGGTTGTCGCATGATCGCATAGTTTGAAAATGGCTTATGCGAACATGCGACACCCCATAAACCTTCACCACCGTTACCTGCCCTTGGCTATGGGACTATTACATCTAATTGGACGGTGGGCGCATGATCGCATGCGGAGAGAATATTCCATGCGATCACATGTCGGCCGTCGATCAAAATCTCTAACCCCAACCCCGCTGACAACACTCCACCTCATATTTTCCTTATCGGACGGTGGGCACGACAATCCCATAATAGCTCAGCCAATCCCCACCTGACATCTCAACAATGAATCATCACGTGGTCCCACTGATGGAATATGGATGAAGTGACTGAGAGGGGGGGGGGGTGAATCAGTCAACCATAAATCACTTCACAATTAATTCTTTCCAGATCCCTTAGGATATCTTAAAATGTTATCTGTTTTAGCACTCGGTAAATAGATTGCAGTAACTTTGAAGATGCAGTAAGTATTAGCAAAATTATCTTTTAGATATTCATCAGCACTGGTGTATGATTAAGATAGCAATTAAGAACACAAGAGACACAAGATTTAACGTGGAAACCCAATATGGGAAAAACCACCAATGTATCTAGATACTGATTTTCACTTTTCTGAAGTGATGCCCGGTTAGAAGCCAACCCGGTAAAAGGTTACAAAACACACTGTTAGGTGTGACCTTGTTAGAGGATTTAATCACCCTGCTAGGAGTGGCCTGGTAAGAGGTCTTGAAAACAATTCAATGGAATTGTCACCTTGTTAGAGGATTTACAATATGGTTGTTAAACCAACTCGGTTAAGAGATTTAGAATTCACTGTTACAATGATAAGAAGGTAACAATGAAAAATGACCTGTATAATAATGCAACTGCCTTGCTGATTACAGATCTCTGTTCTGCATATGTGTGATCCTTCCTGATCGAATAAATCTGTGCTGCACCTCAAGGATATCTGAACATCCTTCACAAATTCGCACACACCTTTCCTGTCTTTTCTTCTGTAAATCTTCTGCTGTATTTCTTGTTTATTTTTCACATTTGACCTTTTATTTATATGATTTTAGATTTGTCAAATCGACATTATTTAGTATAACAGTCGGCTGAATTAAGCAAACTCTATTTGCAAAAATCTTTCAAGGGCCAACAGTGCTCAGTGACCATAACTTTCTACAATCTTTTAGAGACCGAGGGAACTCGGTAAACACCAACAATCCTTTACCTTCGATAACTGACTGAACTCGGTAAACACTAAATTTCCTTTGATGACCGACTGAACTCGGTAAACACTGAATTTCCTTTGACGACTGACTGAACTCGGTAAACACTGAATTTCCTTTGACGACCGACTGAACTCGGTAAACACTGAATTTCCTTTGACGACCGACTGAACTCGGTAAACACTGAATTTCCTTTGACGACCGACTAAACTCGGTAAATGCTGAATTTCCTTGTCAGGCAGACCGACTGAGCTCAGTAGGAACTGATTGCTGCGGACTATGACATTGTGTGACATCAAAGATAATACATAATTTGAGTAGCAATTTCCTTCAGACAATTGTTTCCAACAATCTCCCTCTTTGGCATTGATGGCAACACAATATGTCATAGCATAAGAAATTTGAAAGAGTTAGCTCGGTTCAGATTCAAATCTCCCTCTGTCAGCAACTTCCTTTATCCTGAAAATTCTTCCTTCTGACTATTGAAAATTTCTTGAAGTAATAGAAAAGACATAGCAAACACTCCCTCTTTGACAACACATGCCAAAGACAATTCACATATTACTGGTGTAAATTAATGTACCTCAAGTACTGATTCATATGCAATGATTCCTTGAATATGCTGCATCAACTGGTTGATTTTCAATCATTTTCTGGTTGATGCATCACTAAAACTGTATTTAGTGAGCTTCGGATAGGGGAATGACCCCTAACTTACCTCTTAGATACACAAATGCATCCTTAGGTAATGGTTTGGTAAAAATGTCTGCAATTTGTTCTTTTGTATGGATATATTCTAATCTGATTTCTTTGTCCTGCACCAATTCTCTGACAAAGTGATATTTAATAGCAATGTGCTTGGTTTTGGAATGCATCACTGGATTCTTCGAAATGTTTATTGCACTGGTATTGTCACAAAATATAACAACTGGTTCTTTGATTTCAACCTTCATACCTTCTAATAACTGTTTAAACCAAACAATATTTGAACAGTTTACTGCAGCAGCAACATATTCTGCTTCAGCTATGGATTGAGATGTGCAATTTTGCTTTTTACTAGTCCAGGATACCAGTCTTTTTCCAAGAAAAAATGCTCCACCACTTGTGCTTTTTCTGTCATCAATGTTTCCTGCCCAATCAGCATCAGTAAACACTTTTAAGTCTAGATTGCCTCCAAATTTATACCACAAACCATATTCTTCAGTTCCTCTTAAGTATCTTAAGATTCTTTTGATTGCCATCATATGATTTTCCTTAGGTTTTGCTGAGAATCTAGCTACTATACCAACTGCTAAGGCAATATCAGGTCTTGTATGTACTACATACTGCAATTTTTCAATCATAGATCGGTATAGGGTCTGATCAACTTCTTTTGAATCATCATTTTTGGTAAGTTTCAGTCCAGTACACATGGGTGTACCAACTGGTTTTGAATCTTCCATACCAAACTTCTTAAGTATTTCCTTAATGTATTGAGTAATGTATATACCATTCTTGCTTTGCTGAATTTGAAGACCAACAAAGAATTTTATTAAACCAAACATAGACATTTCAAATTCTTTGTTCATTTGCTCTAAAAATTCTTTGCACTGATCCTCATTCCCTATAAATATAGTATCATCTACAAATATTTCTGCCAATACAATTTTGTCATCCGGTCCTTCTTTAATATACAGATTGTTGTTATCATTGGCTCTTTTGAAATTAATCTGAATCAAATAGTTATGGAGTCTTTCATACCATGCTATAGGAGCTTGTTTCAAACCATACAATGCTTTGTGTAACCTGCATACCATGTCCTTTTTATGTGGATCAACAAAACCTTCTGGTTGTTCAATGTAGACTTCTTCATCAAGAATTCCATTGAGAAATGTAGATTTTATATCCATCTGATATACCTTAAATCCTTTGTGTGCTGCATAAGCAAGTAGAGTTCTTACACCTTCTAATCTTGCAATAGGAGCAAAAGTTTCTCCATAATCTATACCTTCTTCTTGAGAATAACCTTTATATACCAGTCTAGCTTTGTTTCTAGATACTTGACCATCTTCATTCAGCTTATTCCTGAATACCCATTTTGTTCCAATTACATTCTTATCTTTAGGTCTAGGTACAAGAGTCCATGTTTTATTCTTTTGTATTTTCTCTAATTCTTCATTCATTGCTTCAATCCAACTTTCATTTTCCAATGCATCTTTGATATTTCTAGGTTCAAAGTCAGTAAGTAGACATGTACCTTTTAGCTTGCTTCTTGTCATAGTACCATCTGATTTATTTCTAATGATTTGATCTGGTGTATGATGTCTTCTGACATATTTGGCTAGTATAGGTTCCTTTCCTTTTGAATGATTCATGCTGTTGTCTTCTAGGATCTCTTCTTCAGGTTGCTCGGGCTCGGTAGATATTTGCTCAGTAACTTCAGGCTGAGACTTGGTCTGAATTTCTTCCTGTGACTCGGTTTGAACTTCTTCCTGTGACTCGATTTGTGACTCGGTAACTGTGCTCGGCTCGGTAGATATAGTTTCCTTATTGATAGTTGTGTCTGCCAATGTTTTAGGTTCAATGTAAACGAATCTTCTGTAGTTCTCAGGTTCCCTTTTGCTTTCTTCTTCAGTCTTTTCTGCAAACTCATCAAATTTTACATGTATACTTTCTATGACTTTGTGAGTAGATAAGTTCAGACATTTGTATGCCTTGCTTTTACTAGAATATCCTAGGAATATTCTTTCATCACTCTTCACATCAAATTTATTTCTTCTGGATTCTTTTAAGATATAACACTTGCTACCAAATATTTTCATGTAACTTACATTGGGTTTATAGCCATACCATAATTCATAAGGAGTTTTGAATGTGTCTTTCTTCAATTGTACTCGGTTCAAGGTATGAACTGCAGTGCTGATAGCTTCCTTCCAGTACTTTATAGCGATGTTCTTTTCTATCATTAGAGTCCTTGCACAATCCATAATAGATCTGTTTCTTCTTTCTGCTATTCCATTCTGCTCAGGAGTTCTAGGAGCTGATACCTATCTTTTGATTCCTCTCTCAATGCAAAAGTTGTTAAAATCATGGGAGATGAATTCACCACTTCTGTCTGATCTTAAGCATTTCAATCTTTTCCCTGTTTCCTTTTCCACTCTTGCTAAGTACCATTTGAACTTTTCAAATGCTTCTGATTTTTCTCTTAAATACATGACAGTCATCATTCTAGAATAATCATCAACGAAAAGAATAAAGAATTTATCTCCAGTATAGCTTTGTATTCCAATAGGTCCACATAAATCAGTATGCACAATTTCCAAAATTTCTTTAGACTGATAGTTCTTACTCTTGAAACTAGTTTTACTCATTTTGCCAATCTGACAATTCTTACATAGACCAGTATCAGGTTTCTTCAAAGTAGGAATGCCTCTAACCTTCTTGAATTTGCTTATTTTTATCATGTTATCAAAATTCACATGACATAACCTTTTGTGCCATAGCCAACTTTCTTCTATTTGAGCAATAAAGCATGAATATTCACTGAGATCAAGATAAAATAAGTTACCTTTTGTTTGTTTGCCTGATCCAATGAGTTTTCCTTTTTCATCCAGCAGTCTTGCTTGACCATTCATGAATTCAACTTTGAAACCAGTATTGATTAGTTGTGCTACACTTAGAAGATTATGTTTTAGTCCTTCAACCCAATAAGCATTATCACATATGAGTTCTTTGGTTAATGAGATTCTTCCTTTTCCTTTTATACAACAAGGTTCATTGTTTCCAAATCTTACATTATCACTATCACAGTCTTCTAGTTATTCAAATTTTGTCTTGTCACCAGTCATGTGGTGTGAACATCCGCTGTCTATTATCCATATATCATCTTTGCTTATATGAGAAATAAGTGCCATCTTATCTTCATCATCATCAGATTCATCTTTTATAGCAATAAAAACAATTTCTTCTTCACTATCATCAGAATCTTTAGCCATAAAACATGTTTTCTTACCTTTATCCTTGAATGATTTGAAATTCTTTTTGCCATAGTACTTGTGACTTCTCTTCTCTTCCTTGACTTGCTTGTTTGGGCACCTAGCTGCAATATGTCCAATTTCTTCACATGAAAAACAAATTAAAGGAGTTTTACCTTTATATTTACCTTTCCCTCTAGAGTACTTTCTTGCAAGTAATGCTTCTACAATTTCAAGATCATTGTCAGAACTTTCTTCTGATACTTCTTCACTTTCTGACTGAACTTCTTTAATTTTCTTGTTCTTCTTTAGTGAAACCTTGGCCTCAAATGCTGATTCAATATTTTTGGAACTAGGAACATAGTTGTCATAGTTGTCTAATTCAAAGGCTGTCAATCTTCCAACTAAAGCATCCAAAGTTATATTGTGGTTTGTTTCACATCTTCTTTCTTGAATAGCTGATACTCTTATTGCATAGATAGGGAGTAATGTTCTGAGTACCTTATTTATAACAGTTTCATCTGAGATTGTTCCTCCAGAAGCTCTAATTGCACTTACACTTGCTTTGATTCTTTCAACATATTTTGCAATGTTTTCCTCTTAGGCTTTTTGCTTTGGCTCTTTTCACATTTGCATCACCACCATATATTTTCTTCAGTGCCATCCACATTTCATATGCAGTAGTGCATTCTTTAATATCATCAAATTCTTCATAGCTGAGAGCAGATGCAATGTCTATCATCATGGTGTTATGAGTCTTTTTATCTGCAATGTCTTCAACAGTTAATGCGCCATTAGGAATTGTGTATTCTTCATCAATGTATTTGCATCCTGAATCACCAATGGAAGCAGATGAAGTCGCATGAGACCTTGCCATGCTGAAAAGTTATCTCTGTTGAGCTTTGGAATTTCCCTCTTATAAGACATCCTGATCTTTAGCTTAGGTCTTTGAAACCCTTCCTGCAAGCACCAATTGATGGAATATGGATGAAGTGACTGAGAGGGGGGGGGTGAATCAGTCAACCATAAATCACTTCACAATTAATTCTTTCCAGATCCCTTAGGATATCTTAAAATGTTATCTGTTTTAGCACTCGGTAAATAGATTGCAGTAACTTTGAAGATGCAGTAAGTATTAGCAAAATTATCTTTTAGATATTCATCAGCACTAGTGTATGATTAAGATAGCAATTAAGAACACAAGAGACACAAGATTTAACGTGGAAACCCAATATGGGAAAAACCACCAATGTATCTATATACTGATTTTCACTTTTTTGAAGTGATGTCCGGTTAGAAGCCAACCCGGTAAAAGGTTACAAAACACACTGTTAGGTGTGACCTTGTTAGAGGATTTAATCACCCTGCTAGGAGTGGCCTGGTAAGAGGTCTTGAAAACAATTCAATGGAATTGTCACCTTGTTAGAGGATTTACAATATGGTTGTTAAACCAACTCGGTTAAGAGATTTAGAATTCACTGTTACAATGATAAGAAGGTAACAATGAAAAATGACCTGTATAATAATGCAACTGCCTTGCTGATTACAGATCTCTGTTCTACATATGTGTGATCCTTCCTGATCGAATAAATCTGTGCTGCACCTCAAGGATATCTGAACATCCTTCACAAATTCACACACACCTTTCCTGTCTTTTCTTCTGTAAATCTTCTGCTGTATTTCTTGTTTATTTTTCACATTTGACCTTTTATTTATATGATTTTAGATTTGTCAAATCGACATTATTTAGTATAACAGTCGACTGAATTAAGAAAACTCTATTTGCAAAAATCCTTCAAGGGCCGACAGTGCTCGGTGACCATAACTTTCTACAATCTTTCGGAGACCGAGGGAACTCAGTTTACACCGACAATCCTTTACCTTCGATAACTGACTGAACTTGGTAAACACTGAATTTCCTTTGACGACCGACTGAACTCGGTAAACACTGAATTTCCTTTGACGACCGACTGAACTCGGTAAACACTGAATTTCCTTTGACGACTGACTGAACTCGGTAAACACTGAATTTCCTTTGACGACCGACTAAACTTGGTAAACACTGAATTTCCTTTGACGACCGACTGAACTCAGTAAATGCTGAATTTCCCTGTCAGGCAGACCGACTGAGCTCGGTAGGAACTGATTGCTGCGGACTATGACATTGTGTGACATCAAAGACAATACATAATTTGAGTAGCAATTTCCTTCAGACAATTGTTTCCAACACCCACTGCAGACAAACCAACAGCATCTAATCAGATAGAGGGCGCATGATCACATGGGGAGAGAATATTCCATGCGATCACATGCTAGCCATCGATCAAAATCTCTAACACAAGCCCCTCTGACAATACTCCACCTCTTAATTTCCTTCAGACAATAGGGGAGCTCCATTTATGCATACATGTCACCATGGACCCACAGATTGAAACCCTACACTGCAAAGAAGAATCAACGGCTGGCATGATTTCGCATAGCTCTGACAAATCCCTTGCACTTTAGTGACCACTGTTGATGCTCTGACATGTGAAGACCGTCTGACTTATCCAAAAACCAGGCCCAACCCTTGAGCTCTGGCAGTAAGGGAAATCTCCCATTCAATGGATAGACTTTCTTCATTCCCTAACCTAGCGACGACTAACATGATAAAAAATTGGGCGCCACACAATCGCAGCAGCGCACATAGGAATTGCTGGTGTCAGAGATTTAACTGCGCAGAGGCGAACAATCGAAAATAAACAAGGTTTTCGACGCTAGAAGATAACTCCAATGGCATCTAATCAGATGATGGGTGCATGATCGCATGGGGAGAGAATATTCCATGCAATCACATGCCAGCCGTCGATCAAAATCTCTAACGCAAGCTCCGCTGACAACACTCCACCTCTTTATTTCCTTTGGCCAATAGGGGTGCACCATTTATGTATGCATGTCACCATGGACCCACAGTTTGAAACCTTACACCGCAAAGAAGAATCAATGGCCGACATGATTTCTCATAGCTCTGACAAATCCCTTGCACTCTAGCGACCACCGTTGATGCTCTGACATGTGAAGACCGTCTAACTTGTCTAGAAACCAGACCCCACCCTTGAGCTTTGGTAGTAAAGGCAAACTCCCATTCGCTGGATAGACTTTCCTCATTCCCTGGCCTAGCGATGACTAACATGATAAAAAATTGGGCCCCACACAATCGCAGCAACGCACATAGGAATTGCTGGTGTCAAAGATTTAACTGCGCAAAGGTGAATGACCAAAAACAACCAAGGTTTTCAACGCTAGAAGATAACTCCAACGGCATCTAATCAAATGATGGATGCATGATCACATGGGGAGAGAATATTCCATGTGATCACACACCAGCCATCGATCAAAATCTCTAACGCAAGCCCCATTGACAACACTCCACCTCTTTATTTCCTTCGGCCAATAGGGGTGTGCCATTTATGCATAAATGTCACCATGGGCCCACAGTTTGAAACCCTACACCGCAAAGAACAATCCATGGCTGGCATGATTTCACATAGCTCTGACAAATCCCTTGCGCTTTAGCGGCCACCATTGATGCTCTAACATGTGAAGACCGTCTGACTTATCTGGAAACCAGGCCCCACCCTTGAGCTTTGGTAGTAAAGGCAAACTCCCATTCGCTGGATAGACTTTCTTCATTCCTTGACCTAGCGATGACTAACATGATAAAAATTGGACCCCACACAATCACAGTAGTGCACATAGGATTTCCTGGTGTCAGAGATTTAACTGCGCAGAGGTGAATGACCGAAAACAACCAAGGTTTTCGATGCTAGAAGATAACTCATGTTTGGATGCTGGCACTCTTCGATGTACAATAGGTATCTACTCTTCTTGTCCTAATCCAACTCCTCATTTAATGTTCTAAACTCCTACTCTTGCTATGCGCTATGAGAAAAGACATCCGTCTTATCACCACAAGGAGCCGTTCTGTCAACTTCTGAGGCAAAAATATATTAGGACCTGATTTGAGCATTTTGATTGAGTGGTTAGATTCAATGAGCTCCGTTGAAACTCCACTAATGTCAAATAGAATTTTCAAATTTGTTCCTCTAGCTGCCAGGTCATCCAGCTCATCCGCTTCAGTGTTTCCTTCTTTGAAAGTATGGTTAATGGTTTTCGATTCAAAATTATCCATTAACTGTAAGATTTCCTCTAAAACTGCCATAAGATGCCAATTTGGGGTTGATCTGACTTTGATTGCATTGATGGTAATCAGCGAGTCTCCCTCAATTTCAAGCTTTGAGATCCCTACTTCCTGAGCTAGTATCAGTCCAAACAATAGTGCTTTAAATTCTACCATATTGTTGGTATCTATGGGTAATGGTATGGCTTGTTGGCAATCACATTCCTAGTTGTAGAGCGTATGATGCATCCCGTGCCTGAGGGGCCTGGGTTACCTTTAGAAACTCCATCAAAATTTAATTTGTACCATCCAATTGGGGGGAGTTTCCAGACACATGCCTTCCTTAGTTCTTGATTTCTTCTATTTCCTCTGCCTATGGTGATTGGAGTTTTTAACCCAAACCAATTTTTTGTCATCTGATCATCCCAACTGGTAAAGAATTTGTGTTGTGCTGATTGAGTTTGGATCCAAGAATTCATTACCTCAACTATGGCTGCCTCCAATTTTTCAATTATAGTTTCAAATTTCAAAAATTTATCCTGGAATAATCTTCTATTCCTTTCTTTCCAAATCTCCCAAATCAGAATTGATGGAGAGATCATCCATAGATTACTAAATAAACTTCCTCCCATGATTTGTGGCCATGATATCAAAAGTTGGAGTAAATTATTTGGGGGGGCTGATGACCATCCTAATCTTGAATAAAGCTAGTACCAACAATCTTTAGCAAAGGGATAGGATAATAATAGATGATTTACGTCCTCTTCATTCTTGAGACACATAATGCATCTGGATGGACCCTAATATCTCATCTTAATAAATTTATTTGCAGTTAAAATTCTACCCTGGGATGCCGCCCACATAAATAACCTGGCTTTTGGGAGTCCAACCATGTTCCAACATAATTGTGCTGGGATCTCTTCTATTTTGGATGTGAATGATTTGGCTATTAGATTGTAGCCCTCTTTGACACTGTAGGATCCTGATTTTGCCCCATTCCAAATGATTTCATCTTTTCCTTGTTTGAGAAGAAAGGGCTTATCTTTGATCAATGTTTTGAGCTTATCTACCTCTCTTATATCTAATTGAAGTGATGAGAAGTCTTTCCACTCCCAAGAACCATCTATAGCAGTAGAGGATGAAGGGATGATATAGTCACTGAGATATGGTCCCCAGGATGAAGTACAAATATGACTGATCTGATTAGGGCCTAACTGTGAATTAATGGTTGGATGTCCATCCCAAGAGTCTTCCCAAAATATCACTTCCTTTCCATCTTTGATATTCCAAGATATGTTATTGTCAATAATATGTCTTGACTTAGCTATGAAGTTCCATATTCTCGAGCCTTTTGGGAATTCTTTAATTCTGACTATATCTTCCTTATTAAAGTTGCGTAAATATTTAGCTCTGAGAATTCTAGTCCATTTGAGATCTTGATTATTCACTATTTTCCAATAAAGATTTGCACCTAGAGCTTGGTTCTGCCATAATTGATTTTTAATGCTAGTGCCACCTGAAGATTTCAGTTTACATATTTTATCCCATGAGATTAATGCAAATTTCCTCTTAGTATTTGTACCCTGCCAAAAAAATTTCCTAAGTTTCTTCACCATATCCATATATCCCTTTGTGGTAAGTGAAAGGCAAGACATTAGGTATATTGGTATTGCTGATAATGCTTCTTTGATCATGACTAATCTCCCAACCCAAGATAGCCATCTGGTTTTCCAATTATCCATCTTCCTGTCCATCTTTTCATTGAGAGATTTCCAAATTGATGTTGTTCTGAGTGATTTGTCAATTGGGATGCCTAGGTATGGACATGGGAGAGAGCCTGATTTACATTCTAGAATTTTTACAATTTTATGTTGGATTTTCTTTTTTGTGTGGAAAAAGAAGACCACTGATTTCTCTTTATTGACTAGTTGCCCTGAAGCTTGTCCATAGTGATCTAGTATCTTGGAAATCTACTTAGCTTCCTAGATAGTCCCCTGACCCATGAGAATAATTTCATCTGCAAATTGTTGATGAGTAACTGGTCAAATGGATGAGGATATTGTAATGCCATTGATTAGGTTTTGATCCTACAAACTGATCATACTTCTCCCTAATGCCTCAGCCATAATTATGTATAAAAATGGTGATAATGGATCTCCTTGTCTGATGCCATTAGAGCCTTCAAAGAAGCCTTGTGGTGATCCATTCACCAAGATAGAGAATTTAGGAGTTGAAATACAATAAAATATCAAATTGATCCATGCTTTAGAAAACCCAAATCACTCCATACATTTAATCAAGAATCTCCAATTGACCTTGTCATAGGCTTTCTTGATATCCAATTTTATAATCATGTTGGATTGCTTATTATGTTGGATAGAATGTATCGCTTCTTGGGCTATGATTATCCCATCTAGAATTGATCTACCTGAGACAAAACCAGTCTATTCCTCCCCAATTAGTTTGACTAAGACCTTTTTTAGTCTATTTGCTAGAGCTTTAGAGAGAATTTTGTAAATTGTGTTACAGAGAGCAATTGGTCTGAATTCATCCAAATTAATGACTTGTTCTTTTTTAGGTATTAACACTATGAAAGTATTGTTGATTTCAGTTAGAAATCTACCTGAAGCTCTTGCGGATTCCAAAGCATCCATGAGGTCTTTGCCCAAAATGCTCCAGCAATGAAGGAAGAAGCCTGGAGGAAAGCCATCCGGTCCTGGGGCTTTGTCTGGAGCCATTTGGGAGATAGTATGCTAGATTTCTTCTTCCTGAAAGGGTCTGGATAGCATCTGATTATTTGCATTAGTAATGATATTTGGGATGTTTTCCAATAACCCTTGTTGAATCCTCAAGGGAGATGAGATAGAACAATTGAGAAGCTGAGAGTGATATCTGATGATTTCTTTGATGATCTCCTTCTGATCCTCCAATATAGAGCCAGCAACATCCTTGAGTTGAGAAATCCTATTAATGCCTCTCCTCTATTTTGTACTTGAGTGAAAAAAATTTGTATTCTTGTCTCCTTCAGCTAGCCAAGACTCTCTAGATTTTTCTTTCCAGTATATTTCTTCTTTAGCTAGGATATCTTCCCAGTCCCTTAAGAGAGATTTTTCTTCTAAGTAACTGTCATGATCCAATCTCGATTGCATTATTTTTAGATTCAGACTCTCCAATTTTTGTTCAATCTCCAATTTTGATGCAAAGATGTCATTAAAATGAGTTCTATTCCATATGAGAAGGTTTTGCTTGATGTATTTCAATTTGGAGACAAAGCAGAATAACTTAGATCCTTCAACTTTGAAATCCTTCCACCATTCATCTATGAGCTCCAAGAAATTCTCCTCTTTAAGCCACATGTTTTCAAATTTAAAAGAAAATCCCAAGGGTCTATTGGCCTCGAGAATGTTAAGCTGAATAGGGAAGTGATCAGATCCTGAAATTGGAGTGATAGAGGCTTTTAAGTCAAAAGGGAATTCTGTAAGGTCTCCTTTAAATAAAAAATGATCCAGTTTTTCTGAGATGTTGCATATGCCCATTCTTCAGTTTGACCATGTGAAGGAGCCATTTTGCAGCCCCACCTCCATAAGACTCTCTTTTTGTAACCAATCCCTAAAATCATTCTGTGACTGAGAGGTTCTTAGAGATCCCTTAATTTATCTGATGCATGAACTATAGCATTGAAATCACCCCCCACTATAAAGTTGTCCTCTGGCCATTGAGCAAAGCAATTAGAGATTTCTGTCCATAATTCTGCCTTCTTCTTGTGTGAGATGGGGCCATATACATTCACTGTATGAATATTTAAATTGGATTTGGTGCTAATTAGGTTCCTAGCTATCCAATTTGGTCCATGATCCATTGGAATGAAAGAAGAAAACCTGGGATTCCATAGAACCGATAAGCCACCTGAGGATCCTATTGCATCAACACTATGAACCTTCCAATCTCCTAAATTCTTAGCAAAGATTTCCAATTGCTCTTTATCCATCTTTGTTTCCTATAGTAGAGCTAATTATGCTTTAGATGTTATGATACAACATTTGACCAAATGCTATTTGTTAGGGGCATTAAGTCCCCTAACATTCCAGGAGATGATTCTCATTGCAACTTGGGAAGGAACTTCCCCTTCCCTACATTAATGTATGATGTTATTTTGGTTTGATCTAATTCCTCACCAACTTCCTTCCTGAGTTATGCATTAGATTTCCTTCCTCTCCCTTGCTTTTTGATCTTTCCATAATCCATGTGACAATCTAGAATAGATTGCGCTAGTCCTAGGCTGTTGCGTTTTGGTGAAAAATCTTGTCGGTGATCTTCCTTTGATTCTTCTTGGGTGAGCACTGAGATGTCTATTAGTCTTTCTTCATCCTCAATAAAATCATCATCTAGAAGCCTTTCTACATATGCTAACTTCTGAGAATCCCCGATTGGTTGTTCTAATGTTGTATCACCAAAAAGATCATAAACTGCCTGAAGTTTTAGGGGGATCTATGTTTCCTCATACTCTTGAGAAAGTACGCCTTTGTCCGATTGTAGATTATTAATACTGAGGTGATCCATATTTGCTTCTAATGGTTTGAGATTAATTAACCCTCCTTTGACTCTAAATGTGGATGAGGTTTTCTCCACTTGAGGGGCTAGCAACTTAGTCATCTCTTTTTGTTCTTTGAGTCTCAGTCTATAAGATGTTCTCCATCCCGAGTAAGAAGAAAATGGTGAATCAGGAGTTTGAAGGTTAATCCCTTGAGAGGTTGGTGAAGAAGATATTATGGCTGGACTTTTTGTTTTGGTTGAGGCTTTGAGGTCACATAACTTAATCTTAAGAATGTCATCTTCTTCTACATTTAAGTTTTCCTTTTCCAAATCATTTGAGGATGCTGACTTCTCCAACAGCAACTCCAATAGCTGTAGGGGTCGATCTGAAGATTCCTCCTCGCTCATTACTTGATATGCTATTTCCTCTATCAAATCCAGTTGGACTTTCGATACCCATTGAAGAATGATTTGCTGTAAAGTTAAAGGATTGAACCTGAAAGGCTTCAAGAAGATGGTCTTATGCAAAGGAAAAAGTGAAGATGCTTCGAGAAAACATTGAAAACCTAGAACCAAGGAAGAAATATGAGGCAGTGCTGAGTCCTAAAGACTCTCGAACGAAAGAGTATCCTGGCAACTATTGGAAGCCTTGTTTGGGTAAGTTATTGCAAGACCATGTTGACAGGGTTGTTTTGCAAACCTATGCATGACCCAACCTAACACTTGGATAAAAGACTCCAAGACCGTTGACTCTTCCCAGCTTGAATGGTCTCCTCAAACATTTTGGTTCCACGACAGTTCTAAAACATCTGTAACTTCTGAATGTAATTCTCTGGCCATCTCCATTCCTTGATGAGAAAATGAGAGATTGGTATAAGCTTCTTGATCTCTTTCCAAACCTAAATGGAGCTCCCTGATTATTTTATCCACCTCCATCTCCTGGTGTCTTTCCTCAGATATGGGAAGATTCTCAATCCCTTGGGTAATGAGTTGAATCCAATTGCCTTGTTTTGAAATAATTTTAATTGAAGCAGGGAATTCCTATTCTAGACTTGCAAGCAAACATATCTTCACAGAAGTAGAAGAGCAGTCTATGTGATGGTCGAGATAAATTCCTATTTTATTAGCCAGGATATGAATGATCTCTTTTCCTCTGTATTCCATAGGTAATTTTTGTAGTGTGATCCACTTGGGTATGAACCTGATGACATTATCCTTGCTATTAAAGTTGGGTGTCTAGTATTGCATATGTAGACCCTATGATTTGTAGAACCATTTTTTGTTTCGGAAAACCTTGTCTCGAGACAATTTATCCTCAAAAATGACTAGAAAATATCCTAGTTCATTATCTAAAGAGTAAATCTGGATAGAATTCGACCATTTTGTAGATACCCAACTGTGGAATACAACATATTCCATGTTGATTTCCTAGAATTTGCAAATGATTGCATATTTGAAGAGGTATGCCTTCCTCTGAGCTAGCATTTCCTCCAGAAAGGTGATCAAAGGAGTTTGGTCCCTTGTTGATACTGGCTTCTCCATTGCAATATGTAAAGAGTCTACCTTATTGCCTTCCCCATCCTAGTCCAATGAATTTTCATTGAATCCCTTTCGGGTATCATCCTTGTGGATTGGTCTCCAAATCTGAAACCATTTTTTAGAAGTTCCCCAACTCTGGGGATTCCGGTTCAGGTTCCCTAATAGGGAAAGTCTTCTTCTATGAATCTTCCAATAAGTGTCCATACAAGATTTTTTTCACAGAGGAGGATTGATCGGAATGCCCCTTGAAGATGTTGGGAATATGGGTATTAAGTTGGGATTCAGAGTATTGTCTCTCCTTGATGCAGGGTTGAACCCATTTTTTGAAAACTTAAAAAAAGACCCATTTTTATTATGGGATCCCCTATGCAGATGGAACTCTATTTTATTATGTTGGAGTGGTTGAGTTCTGATGTAATGATGAGAGTGACATACCTGGGAGATTCCCTACTTGTCGTGGTCTGCATTCCAATTCTTCTCCTGGATGTGAGGCCATCGACTTCTCTGGTCTGTTTCCTTCTTCCTTTCTAAGGGCCATTTTCCCTTCCATCCTTGGTATCTTTTCTCCTCATGGAAACCGTTAGTGTATTTGCGGAAGCTTGCAATAGTCGCCATCCAGATATTTTAATTTTTGCATTTCGTTCACTTGCTCTATGATCTATTTTGTGCTATACGAAGTGATCTTCATTTCATTTTTTTTCTATTCTACTGTAAATATTTACTAATGAGTGGAGACTTATGAGGGGTATTGTAAATTTTGCACTAAAGATGATTTAAAAGGTTTCATTCAGTATAGCCAAACTCCCACACTGTGATCTCTACAAAGTGGACAGAATTTACAAATTGTGGAAATGGGACATTACAGTAAAACAACACTTGCTAAAAGAATTATACAATTTGTTTTTTTCCATAAAATCAAACTCTAATAGAATATGTTGTTATTATTGCAATTTAACCCTAATGTACCAAAACCAATTGATCTCCAGTAGGAGATATAGTACCAGACTGGCACATGAAAACTGAAGCCATAAGTAGCCATTCTGGCTTCTGCCCATAGAATAACTGACTATATAAATGTTAGCATGCAGATAATTGCAGCCTGTCAATATTCATCTTCATCCATTTGAGACATCATTCCTCGAATATCTATCATGACATCAAGGTGGTGTGCTATGATGTTGGATCATTAATAACTATTTTCCTATTGATCATGAAGTTATAATTCATCCCCCTTCATCCTTATTTGCAAAATTTAATATGTAAAGTGTCTTAATTTGTCCCACAATGTTTTGGAAATACAATCTATCTCTTGTAGGCAACTCATTGTGTGGCTTTTGTATCCATATCAACCTACTCAACTTAAAGCCAGGCCCGTTCATGCTCTCAGCAAATTGTTCCAATGTTACAATAAGCAGTTGTCCCTTGGATCCATATCCTTTGCAACAGAAAATTTAAGTAGCCATTGAATTTGTTTTATATATATTTTGCACATTGGACCTTCATGTTTGCACAAATTTTTTTCCAACATTGGGCTTTTGGCATACATAAGACAAATAGGCAAATTGATAACTTTTCAATTGTGGCAAAAAAAATCACTACATTCCTATATTTCTCATGTGTTTCTTTCAACATGTATTGATGCAATAGAATCTGGAATTTGATCACTGCACAATACTACATTGGTTCTCTATGCTGCATGCCATCGTCACTACAAGATTCATGACCTTTCCAAGCATACATGGTCATAACTCCTCTTATTCTATGCTAAACAACTCCAACAGTGCCCTTCCTGCCCTGTGCAGCTATTTCACAGAGTTTCTAAAATCCAGTAAAATAAAAAAAGGAACTATTAAAAGTAAGAGAGTTGTATTTCTTGTAACTATCATGAAGTCCCTTTATCTCCCAAATTGTGTTATGCGATTTCTCCACCTAATGGCCATTCAGAGACTAGCAATGATACCTTAACATACAATAGCTTACATAGCTTGCAACATAAATCATACTTCTTGAGTACAGAAATTGCATAACACCACTTTGTCTTGCAATTCTGGCATGGCATTCTATTATTTTGCATTCTTTTTGTCTAAGCGGTATGAATAATGTGAACACTATCATTCTTTTATTGTCTATGTTCAAAACACATTTGATTTTTTTTCTTCTGATAAACTATAAAATGAATTCATGCTGAAAGACATATAACAAAAAGCCATAGGCAATGACAATTATCCAAGGGAGAGAAGCAATAACTAATTAAAAACAAGATAATTCAGAAAAATTATATTGATATCGACAAATCACCAAGAGTAGTTAAATGGGACTTAGAGTACAACAGTTTGCGATAGAAAGCTCTAGGAAGAGAAACCTAGAAAGGCCCCACAAAAAAAGATGAATAAATTATAAAAACAAATAAAATACTTAAAAACAGAGAACCACACCAATACAGGTGGTCAAGAAACTAGTATAAATAGCCAAGAAGGGAGAATAAGAACACCAAATACCAAAGACTCAGGAAAATTGGAGACCATCAAATATCACTATTTGGGCCAAAAATGGTGGAATCACTTGTGTTATCCTCGGTCATTGTGAAGAGACTGATACAAGACACGACCATGCTCATTGAGGAGTGTCAAAGGAAGCTACTCTCCCTAAGATCACACCTAACATCCAATGCCAAAGAAACCCCTGTACTAGTGAAAAGCCTAGTAATATGCATTTTTCCTTGTGGTTGGGTGGAGAGGAGTAGATCTATGCTAGCCAAAAGCCAAACCACATCATCCAGAGGTAACAAGATCATAATGCTGAGGGGGAATATATTCGGGAAAAAGTTGTGAGACGTGTTGTTTCACAGGTCTGTTTACATCTATGTGAGATGTAGCAGTATCCAAAAGGCCATTTAGAGCTGCCAATCTCCTAGATGTGCTAGAATGAGGCACATAGTATGATTAGAACAAACAAAGGTTACAAAACAAACAGCTAGATTATGTAGCTATAAATGGTAATAACAAGAAGCAATGAAATAGGAAGTACTGCGTAGGAAATAGATAACAGATTTCAAAATAATTCTACTCAAATGCATTTTTTCTATTAAAGGAAAAAAATAAGGGAGATAGAATCTCCTAAGATGGACCATGGTAACAAGCACATCGGTGCTTGCTATAAGAGCACCTACATTTGGCTATTTTCCTTACTTTGCATACATATTGTATCTAAATCCCTCCAATAGCCACTCTCTCCTACAAAACGCTTTGGTTAAAATACAAGGTCTCATAGCAAGTATGCTTTCCACCAAAGGGAATCCCTTAAGTTGGCAGATAAATAAACAGCAATTTGGTGCTTCTTGTGTAATGTTTCTTCAATCATCTCATTTTCTTATTGTAGTACTGTAATGTCATGCACCAAAACAATAATGCAAGTGTAATTCTTAACCACCACAAACACCTATTACTTGAATAACAACTCTAGCAAACCCTTATTTAGTCAGATATTATGCAACTTAGATTTAAATTACTGTTAATAAATCAATAATTCATTACACTACAATCAACAACAACAGCATAATTTCCACTCACTTTCCTATTACGATAATGATTGTGTTACATTCAAATTCTGTAATGAAAACAATTCATATAAACAACAATGGTGAATTAGATTAACACAATGCAATTGGAATCTGCATCCTATGAAGCCAATATGTGAACTTTGTATGAGATCGCCCTTTGAAATCACTTGGGTTATCATTCTAGCATTCCCATGCTCAAAATGACTTCTGAAAGGAATTCAGTAAGTGTTGATCATGCCCACTAAATGGATGCATTCACCCCTTTATATCTGTCACAACAATAATGTGTTGGCCACAATGTAAATCCACAACTCAAAATTTAAATAATGGTTATGGGAGGGAAAACATTCCACTTTTGAAAGCTATGGCACCAAAACTGACCATTGTTCAAAGGTAAATCCAATGGCTTCAACTATAAGGAAGGGTTTGAGTGCAAAAAGATAAATATAAGAGGAATACAAGAGGATGTATACCCACAGAAAGAATAATAGGAGCTCAAAACCCCGTGAAACCCTTGTTCAAAGAGAAAATAAATATGAAAAGGGTTTTATCATACAAAATCTCAAGTACAAATGAAAAGTCTCTAGAATTTCCAGAATTGCAAAGAAGATACAAATATATATGCCCTTATCTACTACAACCAGCAATGTATTTTGAAAAACTTGTATCAACAGAAAAGAATATTTTTTCAAAACATATGCTCAAACAACACTGAAGAAGATAAATACCTGTAGAATCTGCAAAGTCTTTGGTGAGATCTTCAAGAAAATCCATCAGAAACCTTCGAAAAATTTGAGAGCCCTCATCCATGGTGGGCAAAGAGGAAAAAATCAAGTGAAATGGAGTTTGATGCCATAGTGCCTGCCAAGAAATAGTTTCTTTTGATTTTGTTTTAATATTGTATAAAAATTATATTGTTGCGGGTGTGGTAATAATATGAAAGGCTTTTAAGCCTTATTATTATATTAATAATGATATTTATTGTATTATATTAATATATATTAAGTCTATTGCTTAGTAGATATAAATATAAAATATGTCATAATTTTATATTTTTCTCAATTAAAAATGAATGTAATTATCACTTATCATATGATGTATTATAAATCAAATGATAAGTGTTAAATTTTTAAAAATGCAAAAAGAAAATAGAAAAGAGGGGCTTTAGAGTTTTGGCCAAGAGTTTATATAGGCTCAAGAGGCAACTATTCTAAGTCTACTATTATTTATAATGTATCTCAATCAGGCCAAGTTTTCTAATGATTTAAGCTTGAATTATGATTCTATTTTGTAACTTTCTTTTATAATTTGATAAAGGAGAGATTTTAATGTATCTTTGTAAGAATATGAGTGTCTCTATAGATTAGAATTATGCATTGGGGAATGAGTCACCATCATTGATTATAACTTGATCACTTCCAAGGTTGCAAAGGTATCTTTTAAATGCCTTGTATGGACATTGTATTTGCCATTTATGATTGATCTAGACAATTATACAATCTCTTATATAGATGTTGTTAATTGAAGTACCCTGGAGAGATTTAAATGCTTCCCCTCTTGATAGCTACCATGGTATAATAACCAATCTACTACCACAAATAACACTTTAAATAACCTTGATAATGTCTATGAATTATATGCACCTGATCTCTATAAATTCTAATTGAAAAATGCGTAGATGATCAGTTTTAAATATAGTTACCATTTACTGGAATAATGTTTGCACAATAAGTCTATTGGCGAACACACATTATTGGTGAAATGCAACTTCTAAGATATAAGTGTATGATATTATCAAATGTTAATGTGTAAAGGAGTATTAATCATTCATTTAGTCATTTTTATTAGGGTAAATAATTATTTAGTCATTTTAGTTGTGATTTTACCCGATGACCAAATTGGTCATTTATTTAGTCATTTATATTTGTAGAACATGATCAGTTTAGTCACGTCACTAAAATTTTTAGTCACCTGGTCATTTATTTCCCAAATTCTACTAGTGGAGGGAAAAGAATTAAATGAATTTCAAATTAAAACCCTTTCGCATTCGGATCCGGGGACCCAATATTGATTTGATGCCCGTCGGGACCAAAATTTGAAAAGGGGGATCAAATCCCAAAAAAGGTTAAGGATCACCTCGAATTTGACCTAGGTGAAATTCGACCTCGACCTTGACCTAGGTGAAAGTCGACCTCGACCTTGACCTTGGGGTCCAAATCCAATCTGTGTTGAAAACAGGAGATCCCAAGGATGCCCAGAGACTTGGAAATGATAGTAGAACAAATCAGAGTACCAGAAAAGACACAGAGGCCTATGATGAACATGATGAAGGCTAGGAGGACCTATGCCTAGATCCTACATAGAAAATAGAGCCATAGAGAAGGGAAATTAAGGAGAACCCTCAAGATCCTAACCCTAATTTCACCTAGAATGAAGGAATCAAATGCAAAATGCATCCTAAATGCAAGTCTATCATGATAAATGCACTAAAAGATGGTTCTAAACCTATCAAGATGGAAGTGATTCCATTTTAAGATGATACAAATAGTAACTTTTGATTTGATCTTAAGACTTGTTTTTGGGGATTCTCAAAACCAAGTTGTAGGAATGTAAATCCAATCTAAGGACTTACATTAAGAAATAAATATTGGCCTAATATGAAGGACTTGAGGCTTGAATATGCAAGAACCTGAGTTTGGGACAATACAAATTGAAGTAATGGTTAACCTATGACTTAGGAAAATGAAAAAGAAAAGTTTAATGCAAGGTGATATCTGTGTTTTTACATGCAAGGTCAAAAAAAGTTCTCAAAGTTTTCAAAGTTTTTGATCTCAAATATTTTGGAGTTCTAGTGTTTTGAGTTTGACAAAGTTTTGAGTCTCCATTTTTATGAATAGTTTAATACAATAATTGTGTTTTGATAGTGAGTTTTTGTTTGGAAAAAAATGTATCAATACTCACATAAGATACATTAAATATAATGGTTACTTGGATCTAAAAATTAGAGTAAGATCTGAGGGGCCCAAATTAACCCATGTTTGGATTCACTAGTCATCACATTTGAAAATATTTACAACCTAGACTACAAATAGTTGATACTTATTGAGGTCCTGACAATAATAAAATACCATAGAAACTGTGATTAATTAGATATTAGGTGGAATTCACTCCCCCATCATGGAACCAACATGCCTTTTCTCTTACCCCGAAGATTCAAAAACCTTATAAATGGGAAATTCTCTATCCCAAAATGAAGGGTACATGAGACATATCCATGGGGAATGATCCACACTCCATAAACCAATCTATATGGGATTTAGGCTTCTAAACACAATTGGTTCATATTGGAGGAACTTCAAGGGCTTGACACCTATCCACGTGGTAGTGACTCACTTAAGAGCCTATCCTAACTATATAAAATGCGTTTGATATACCTCACACAAATGTGGGTACTAGGGAACATATGACATATGTATACAATACCAAGTAGTCTATTAATTTCACCTCAATCATTTATATGTTGACCAAAGGAAAGCACCACTTAGAGTCATTCTATTGGGGTGAGTACCTCTTTTCCCACCGAGGTAGGCTCTCTCTAAAAGGAAAAATGATAAGTATTGTCAATTTTATCTTACACCTAGGATATCATAAGAATGGGGAGATGATATTTAATACAACCATGGGTCAAATATATAATGTGAAAGCACACTAAACACTTTAGAAAAACTTGATTCATTTACCAATTATATTGGAAATGTGATCTAAGGTATAAAAATAAATATATTGTTATAAAAATCCTTTGTAGATAGTGTCCTACACAAAATTTGTCAGTAGTTTCACATTAAAATATGGGAATCCCACGCTAATCAAAATCACTTATAGGTATCATTAGTAACACCAAATCCCTACCCTAACAAAAGAAGAGAATTTAAGAATCAAATGTAGACTCAAAATAGAAAGTCATTTTACCAGTCAGTTGTACAACAATTCACTCAAATGTGTAGGAATATGAAACAAATGCATAGTACAAGTTAATAGTCAAATGCACAACTAAGTCAAACAAATGTGTATCAATATTTACCAAATGTGCATAGTAAATAAAGACAATTGTTCAAAAATATATAATAATCATATTCAAGAACAAAATAATAGAGCTGAAAATATTGTTATTTTTCAATTGTTCATCTTAACTCCTCTTTATGCCTAAGTGAGAATTGTAGGGTCATTCATTCACCTAATTAGACTATATACAATTTTTTGTTCATTGATCCACTAGATTAGAATACATGTGATTTATTGTTCATTGATCCACCTAATAAGGATAATTGTTACTTATCCAAACCGCTAATTGGACTAGATAGAAATTGTTCATTTTTAAACCCCTTTAATTAAATGATTGAAGAAAAACCCTCAACAAAACCTACATTGATCAAACATCTAGAAAACCAAAATTTATACTTGTAACAAAAAATAGGATAGATCAGAGAAAATGCACAAAAAATACCAATAAATGCATAGAAAAGAGTAACAATTTCACATGTAAATAAAGTAATTGTACAACTATTAGCCATAATTGTGCAACTATTAGACATAATTGTGTAGAAATCAAGCATAAATGCACAATTCTAGGCCTCAAAATTGCAAGTATGAGGTTCAAGTTCGCTCAAAAATAGAATCCAATACTTCCAACCTGCAAAGAAACAAAAATCTTACAAAATGATCAAAATTATAGACTCACATCAGGTTTGCCTAATGTAGATCAGGAAAAATTAGAATTAGAAAGAATGAAATTAGAAAGCCAACCATGAAAGCTAATTTCATACCAAAAACCTAATCCTACCAAAAAATATATCAAAATGAAATGCATTATAAAATAAATAAAATCAAACAAAAATTCTCAGCATTTGTATGATAATGCTTTGTTGTTTCTTCTTACTTCTTTAATATTATGTTTCTCCCATACACTAAAAATTCACAAATGTGAAATTAAATATGGATTGATATGACAATGATGAGAATATGAAAGAGGCATGGTTGAAAGAAATGAAGAATGTTCCTTGAATTTACATATTTTTTAAAGTTGTTTGGATGGATGAGATTGAAGGAGGGGGCCAGTTAAGAGAAGGAAAATGGGCAAGTCCTATTTGGAAGTGGAAAGAGAAATGGGAGTTAGGAGGAGTTAAGTGGAGAAAAGGTGGTAGGTGGAGAAAAAATAGAAAGGAAATTAGATAAGTGAAGTAAAAAATGGAGAGGAAAGTGGAGTTCAAAATTAATAATTATTCATTTATTAGTTCACTCCCATATTAGTAATTAGCCAGTTAAATAATTATTAATTAATTATGACAAAGTGGATTAAAGATGATAAATAATTTTTTTTTTTAATCCTAAGGATTCGTTAGCACAAGGGGATCAAATAATTAAACTATTATATTCATTTAGAATTGACTAAGGACAAGAGGATAAAGATTAAATAATTGATGAAATTATTTAATCACATGAATGGCAAAGACATCAAGGACAAATTGACTGGAGAAGGTCAATTCAGAGGACAAAATTAATAACTAAATAAATAATTGACATCACTTAATTAATGGAAGAATTACACAGTATTGATGAATAATAAAGACCAAACACACAATATAGAGGACATGCTAAAAAGCGTAGTTGCAGGTGGTAACCATTTTTAAGTGTCTACACTAAGTTTTTTTTCATTTTCTAAGAGTTATATGGAAAAAGTAAAAGTTCAGAAACATATTTTCTAGTCAAAGATGAGCTTTGATTCTGAAAAAAAGAAACAAAGTGGAAGATTCTTACAATGGAAAGGGTTCCTTTCTCATAGAAAGGATAAAAAGAATGTAAGAAAATTGATATCAAACAAAAACCTTTGACCAATTATAGTCATCTTTCAAGAAATAAAAGAATAATACAATTTATCCCCCAAATTCATGTCTAGTTTATCAAAAGCAATTAGTAGAGTTTTCAATTTCAAAATGAAAATATTTTGAATAAAATGAATGGATAACACACTATAAAGAATTTTAAATTCTCAAACATATTTTTAGATCTTACTCAATCATATCAATGAAGGAGAATTCTAGTTTCATAAGATTAAGAAAATTGAGTAATGTGAAGGGTGAAGTTGTCCTTATAGTATACTAATTTATAGTCTTCCCATTGGATTTGTTTTAAATCTTATTTTAATTTTATAATTTGTTGCTTGTTATTTGTCAACTACATCGGGCTTAAAAAAATTGGTCACATTTTTCTATCTCTGGGCTTTGGCTATTAGATGTTATGGGGTATTTTAAAACCCTTATTTTTATCCTTATAAAAAATAATCTCTATAAATCATACTCCTTAGATCCCAGACCCAATACAATCCAACCATCAAGTGAGAGAGAGAGAGAGAGAGAGAGAGAGAGAGAGAGAGAGAGAGAGAGAGAGAGAATTGGTGACAAACAAGAGTCCTAACCAGGTCCACCACAAAATTCTCTTCCACTACCCCCTAAATGAGTAAGGGGAGGAGGATAAAAAATAGATATTTTTCTCCTTCAATGAACCAATATCCATGTAATACTATCATCCACCCCCAACACGATGGGAAAATAGAGGTGATTCCCCAATTAAAGGGTCAATAACAACCATAGGAGGGGAAACAATAATTAGAGTCATATTAGCAACCACTGAAGAAGATGACAGATGTGAGGGGGTCACCAATATGACTAGAGATAGACTACAAATAGAAGGAACCACCAAAGAAACATCAGGGCACAACGGGGTCACATATAGATTAAGATTCTCAATAGTATCCTGGTGAGAGTCTAATGTAGAGAGAACCTTGATTGTTAAGTGTTCTTCTTTTACATCCTTCTACCATGTAGTAGTACCTTTTTAATGTGAAATAATGTAGTCCAAAGACAAGTGATGGAAATAAAGAAACAAATACAATAGAAGGGGAGACCCTCATAATCTAGTGGTTGTGTTCAAGGCCTTTCCTTGACCATAAAAACCATTTCCCCATGAAGAGGTCTAGATATTTTAGCATCAACAAGATGTAGACAAAGGTGGAGTGTCCCAAGTAGTTAGTAGTATCACCAATCTTGAAAAAATGATCAATATAGTTGTCGATGACCTTGTAACAAGAATCTTTCCAAAATTAAAGGGGATGATTAAGTAGTTTGTCACAACCCATATTGCCCAGTCACCAGATTAATTTCCTTAATTTTAGGATTAACTAATATTTTAGTTTTTTAAATTTGGGAGTCATGCGAGAGTTAAGGGAACGTGTGGGAAAATTATGAAATCATGCAACAAGAATAGGGAAGGTAGAATCTTTCTCTTGCTCCTCTCCCAATTCACACCAGTAAGAAGAGGAAAAGGAGGAGTTGTCCGGAGTAAGCTAGTGGTAAATTAATGAGGAAGTTATCAACTTAAAAAATGTGGAAGAAAATGAGGAACTACGCACAATGTAAGTGAATAAAGGAGGAGAGATCTCATAAGAGAAACCATGCAAGAATTGAAGCTAAAATTAGGAGACATATTTAGAATGGCAGTTTTAGGGTGTGCCACAAGGGAAAATACTCTCCTTAACCATAGTCAGAACTGTGCAATGCTATCTTGGATTTATAAGTGGAAGGATCCAATTGGGTCTTAGTCTTCTTCCAAATTCATTTGTTCTCAAAGTTTCTCACCATTGACGACATTTCAAATTTATAACCGAATCCTAGCTGGTTGAGAATTATGGTTATTTTCACTACTTTCCACTATATTATTGTGGGTCTTCTCATGTGTACTTCAACTCCAATTGTTTATGTCAACTTCTATGAAGATATCGACATTAAATGGGGCAATGAACCTGTTAACATATTCAACAATGGCCATGACTTGCAACTTACTCTTGAGCTGGCACTGTCAGTACATTTTATCTTCACTCTGATGGAGACCAACATGATGAGATAGATATGAAATTCCTAGGAAACACTTTGGGGAAATCATACATCCTGCACACCAACATCCACTTTCAAGATCATGATAATGGAAAATGGAGTGCCAATCAGAGTGTTTTGTAACCATGAAGGAGGAGTACCTAGTATTTTTCTTTATAAGTTACTTTCTTATTTAAAGGAAAGGAATTGATCAAATCTGAATGTATTTAAGTGACATGGCATACGTAATATAAAGATGGAAATTTTAACTTCTTAAAATTATTTGTGTTACTTCCCAGCTATAGTTTTGAACTTTTCTGTCCTTGATTTCAATATAGAACAATTTGATAAGCACTTTATGAAAAACTTGTATTTTTTAATAGAAAGAACATTTTTCTTGAAATATAAAATGACTAAACCAAAGTTCCTATGGCAAATTGGTTTAAAAGATCTGCTTATAATAAAGTTAGAAAATGAATAGATTGGAATAATATAGGGAAATACCAGATACATAACCATATGTTAGTTGTTTAAAGTTTGGAGTTGATATTTTAGTTGACAGCACATAGATATTACCATTTCATCGTATTTGAATTTTTGGGATAACTTAGCATATGTTCTCGAAATATCAAGAATTGAGAATGGAAACCTATGATTATCCTATAGCTTATCAAGTGTATAAACTATTTTCTTACTGAAGCAATATGTTATTACTGAATATTTGTTATAATAAATGAAATTAGAAGCCGTTGAAAATTGAAACTAGTCACTGATTTGGATTTTGGTGTACCTAGTTTATAATTCCATTTTTAAGTACCTGCACATTAAACAATATTGGTCAAAATTAGTAAACATTCTTGTTGTTTTTGAAACTACGACAGGATATAAATCTACTTCATGTAGCTTGGGCAAAAATTGTTGGTAGTCTGTTAAATCAGTGACCGGAACTATGTAACATTCCTGTAGGATATCGTGTGTATCAACTAGTCATTTTCTTTTTATAGCTGGAAAGAATTCAAAATAAACATTTATTTTAAATTGGAATTGGCTATTATCTTAGAACTCAGCCACTAGAAAAAGACGGTAAACAAAAATTACAAAACTCTGTTAACAAACTTCATATTGGACTTACGGTTTAAACTTAGAAAGACAAGCTAGCTATTTTGTTTATTTTTAACTACGACGGGAACTTGATGAGCTTCCTCCAGTAATGGAATGATTATATAAAATGTGAATTATGGTTTTACTTTATTGTATGATTTTTTGAGGTTGAGCATTTATGGCCTTTTCAGTAAGAAGTGAATTCTGTTGAGAAAGGATAAACTTGGTTTTTTAAGTTGTTATGTGATTAATCCATGTTGAAAGGAGGAATCAAAATATTATATATTAGGTGGATAATTAATCATTTTAGGGGAGATTTTATTCCTAAAATTAGAGTAGTATAGAACTTCATACATTCAAACTTAAGCATGTAAATTGTTTGACCTATTGTGAAGTACCTGTTAATCACTGTTATAGTTTATGCTTCCTTAATGAAATGAATTTGATATATGTGTATATCTTAAGTTTTATCCATGTACTATGAAGAATTCAAGTTATATAATTATCATCTAAACTAAAGGAGATATTGGTAGATAATATGAGTTTGACGTGTTTTTGATAGTTAAGACAAGGATTATCAAGTTATGTTCCTTTATGTATGCACACTATGGAAACTTGATGTACTTTGCATAAAATTTGAATCTCTACATGATATCTTCCATATGTATGAAATGGAAATAGATTTACAAGGTTTTCTTTGAAAGTCCATGACATGTTATATTAGAAACTGAATGAGGATGTATCAAGTAGCACATATTCCACTACCCCTTAGTTTTACTTTGTTAGATTACTTCTAGCTGGGCTGGGTATCCTTCATGTCAGGAAGGATTTCAGGGCAATGTTAATGCTTTGTGGTAGGGTGGAAATGCACACCCACAATATTCTCACCCTTGCTGACATTTTGTGAATAGGTTTTAGAAGCTTCTTACAGGAAGGACTTTCTTTTTCAAGTGTTACACAATTCCATATTCGACATTGTGGTATTTGGTAAATTTTGTTGTTTACTTTTGTCATTAATATGGAAGTACATATTTTTATCTAATCCTTATCTTTTATTGATGTGATTTGATAGTTGGTGTGAAAATCTCTTAGGTTGTTAACCAGACATGACAGATTGTACTTGTTTGAATTTGATACGGCATCCCTTATTGTGGTTTCTTTAGGACACTCGATAGATTATTGACTTTTCTCTTATCTTTGGACAAAGGTATGATTTAGCATCTTGATAGTTCTGGTCTTAATTGTATTTCTTTTATTCCTATATTGTAGGGAATTGACTAGTATCTTGTTGACTGACTCCCTAAAATTGTAGGTTTTACTGATGTGGCTTTTTGTGTTGAAAATTTGGTCTTTACATATGGTATTAGAGTGCTAGGTTCCATACTAGGGCCTTGATTTCACTATGCTTAGTTGCAACCCTTAGTCGCATAAATTGTTAGTCGATTAATGCTTGGACTATGAATGTAATTGTAGTTCCCTGGATTGACTAGAGTGTCTTCCGATTTCAATCTATCTTGATAGGAAAGGATAGGATGTTCCTTGTATTATGGGAAATAGACACTTGAGGGACAATATTTCTTATGCATGTGAAATTTTCTAAATGTCCCTGGTAGCTCTTAAAACTATGAAAGTTTGAAATAGTTATGTGAGCCTGACAACTATCTACTTTGAGTGGTGTGATTGCTTCATGTTCCATATTGTAAAATGTTAGAGCATGTAAAAAAATTATGAAGTACTTTGTGTGTGGGATATACTTTAAAATTTAATGTCTTTTTTCTCTACATTAGTATAGCAAAGAAAGAAGATAAAATTTGATGAGATATTGTGTAGTTAAATAATGATGGTTATGCAATAAGGTAAGAGATCTTGCCATAATTTAGAACTTGGCTTGTGATAAATGAAGGAAATATGTACTATTGTAAGCTATATTTGCAAGTTTTATGAAATGATTTTAATACTAGAACCTTATGAAATTCTTAGGGAAGAAGAATTCAACATGTTTTATATGAAACATAAATTTGTAGAAAATTGTGAAAATATATTTATATGTCTTACCTTGCATGGCATCAGATTTCAAAAGAGAAGAGAGAATTAACAATTCATGTGGGTTGGCTTTATTGGATAGAGCAATGTTGTTTAAGGTAATTGAATGTGTTATTACATGATGATGTAAAATTTGTGATTTATGTTCTAGAATTATGGTCATATTCTTTAGCATACCTTGGATGCAAGATGATGTGTAGCTTTTATTCCCTCCTTGTGGCTAATGTTAGTCACTCTATAAATGTGATTTGGTTTCAATTTATGTTTTATTTTTTAACTTTGTTAAACTTTGAAAGAGGTGAAGGACTATCTTGAAAGTTTAAGTTCTCTTGTGACCACCTAATCACCAATTTTGAGTTTTTCAATCAACTGAGATTTTGTTCACACTTACTTCTTGATTTTTATTATGACCATTGAGGGTCTGAATTAAGATTTGTAACTTGAAATATAATGATATTAGGGTTGCTAGAATATGTGTTTTATGTTTCTAGTCCCATGATGTGAAGTAATGTCATTTGTCATGTTCATCATGTAACATTGATAGATTGTGAAAGGGAGTGGATTGTGAAGAACACATCATTCCCAATCTTCCATTCATATCTTACTTGAAATATGTTTCAACTATTATGAAATGATCAAACTGAATTGAAAGGGTGCTATATATTAGAAATGCATTTTATGAAATAATTAATACTGGTTGATATTCTTTCATGTGAGTTTTGGATGCTATGAGGAGCATTGCATGGATACTCAAGAAATGATGAAATCCATATAAAATACATCTTTTTGACATTAATATGATATTACTAGTACATGGGTGATTATATTTGAGACCTTGCATGAAATTATTATGAGGTGATGGAAATGGATGTACTATTCGATGCATTTGATGATTGACAAGTAGGTCGACATATTTTTATGGAAATGGAATAGACTTATTTGGTTATGAAGCACTATTGGTGTTTTTGATGGAATGGTCAATACCTCCTACTTTGTATGTGTATTTTTATCTGACTAGATGGTTCAAATTATGTGATTGCCTATGATGAATGAGATTTTACATGATGAAAGACATAATTCTTTTGATTAGTTGATTGTTGTATGATTTACGTGCTCTTGTTTAATGTATAGTTTCATGAAAGGAAATTATATGAAATGCATGAATTGCATCATCTTTTTGCTTCCTTTGTATGAGAATTAGAAAGCTTACCTTCAGGTGAGGGGTGTCGAATGTGGGAAAAACAAAGAAGGGTGGAAAG
Source organism: Chamaecyparis obtusa (assembly GCA_027943335.1). Classification (NCBI taxonomy): domain Eukaryota; kingdom Viridiplantae; phylum Streptophyta; class Pinopsida; order Cupressales; family Cupressaceae; genus Chamaecyparis; species Chamaecyparis obtusa. The sequence goes on along the minus strand of BSBK01000634.1, from coordinate 754,277 downwards.
GGATGTTCCTCTACCTACCAGTGTTCATTCCTGGTGATAAAAAGATGCTTTGGACAAAGCTTGTTCGCATATGTTTTCATAAATATGTTTCCCATGTTCCATCTCCCTACCACATCCATGATTAGTTCTACTTAGACGTATGTGGAAAGTAGTTAGTTTCATGGTTGCGCTAGATACCCCCTGCCTTTTATATTTTTTGGGCATTGTAGGGTTGGGAATTATGCGAGTAGGTAGAATCCCAAGGAAGTGGAAGACTTTGTGGATAGAACAGACAAGCGTCTGAGCCACACTCCCATCTCAAGATTTGCAAATGGATGACTGACTATCTGATGGCATAGGAGATAGGGACTTATAGGAGGATAGATGTCCAATTACTATTAAGTGTCTTGTTTCATGATTAACCTTTATGGTTATGCTTTTGGATGGATTGTTATAGATGTATAACATACAATGATATGTTGATTTTATATGGTGATGAATTATCATGATTTATTTGGATATGTTGATGCTTAGATGAAGCACACTTGCATTACATTAATGAAATTGTGAATGCTTATTCATATTAAGATGTGAGACTTGTAGGACTTATATTATTCTATAGATAATAAAAATTTTCTTTGAAATATTATTGTGACAAGATGGGCATGAGGGCATAGGTCACATAAATGGAAAAATGGATCCACTAATCTTTTCAGATGATTTGCGAAATGGACGGATGACTTTCTCACCTAGTAAGTACCACATGTTAGATGGTACATATGAATGATTTATTTACTTATGATCAAGTTAAGTTTTAAAACTTATTTGTTGAACATTTGTAGTATTCCAAAGATTATATTTATTATGCAATATTTACCATTGGAAATTATCTTCCATAAAAAAGAATGTAATTGATTGAACTAAAAATATTACAAGTGTCTACATATAAGTATGACAAGAATTTGATACAAAGTACTCAATCCATTGATTATGATAGTATGATACCAAGGTATGGTAAGAAGCATAGGAACGTGTGTGCTCTTTTGTAAAATGAAGGTATTATGCAGATTTATGACTAAAAGCATTAGGATGAAGGAATCATATATCTTGATTATGCTGAAAACATGTACTAATACTTTGATGTTGTTCCTATGTATGCATAGATGGAATGACACATTATGATAGAGGGGGAATATTGTCAGAGAGAGGTAACTCTAACTTTGTAAAACTGAAGAGTAGTAATGGAATTCACACACTCACATAGAAAATGTTATTGAAATATTTATGATTCAAGTGTGTTGTTTTTGCTCTAAATGTGTTTGTTTTTGGTGTGTGTACTTACTAGAATCCATATCCGATGAAAATTTGACTTTATGCAAGCAAATGAAATTGAATCTTGTTGATTTCTCCTATAATGTAAAAGTGTATAAATGTATTACCTTAATATTTGAATATTGGAAGATGATTTATTATCATGGAAATTGAAAATTTCTTGAGTTATCTTAGAATATGATTGTAAATTTTGAATTATGCATTGAGACAATACATCCTTTAGGGGGGAAGGATGTCACAACCCATATTGCCCAGTCACCAGATTAATTTCCCTAATTTTAGGATTAACTAATAGTTTAGTTTTTTTTAATTTGGGAGTCATGTGGGAGTTAAGGGAACGTGTGGGAAAATTTTGAAATCACGCAACAAGAATAGGGAAGGTAGAATCTTTCTCTTGCTCCTCTCCCAATTCATGCCAGTAAGAAGAGGAAAATGAGGAGCTATTCAGAGTAAGCTAGTGGTAAATTAATGAGGAAGTTATCAACTTGGAGAACGTGGAAGAAAATGAGGAATTGTGCACAATGTAAGTGAATAAAGGAGGAGAGATCTCAGAAGAGAAACCATGCAGGAATTGAAGCTAAAATTAGGAGACATATTTAGGATGGAAGTTTTCGGGTGTGCCACAGGGGCAAATACTCTCCTTAACCATAGTCATAACTGTGCAATGCTCTCTTGGAAATTTATAAGTGGAAGGATCCAGCTAGGTCTTAGTCTTCTTCCAAATTCATTTGTTCTCAGTTTTTCTCACCATTGATGACATTTCAAATTTATAACTGAATCCTAAGTTGGTCAAGAATTATGGTTGTTTTCACTACTTTCCACTGTATTATTGTGGGTCTTCTCATATGTACTGCAACTCTAATGGTTTATGGAAACTTCTATGAATGTGTTGACATCAAATGGGGCAATGAAAATGTTAACATATCCAACAATGGCCAGGACATGCAACTTACTCTTGATCTCGCACTGTCAGTATATTTTATCTTCACTCTGATGGAGACCAACATGATGAGATAGATATGAAATTCCTAGGAAACACTTTGGGGCAATCATACATCCTGCACACCAACATCCACTTTCAAGATCATGATAATGGAAAATGGAGTGCCAATCAGAGTGTTCTGTAACCATGAAGGAGGAGTACCTGGTATTTTTCTTTATAAGTTACTTTCTTATTTAGAAAAGGAATTGATGAAATCTGAACATATTTAAGTGACATGACATAGGTAATATAAAGATAGAAATTTTAACTTCTTAAAATTATTTTTATTACTTCCTAGCTGTAGTTTTGAACTTTTCTATCCCTGATTTCAATATAGAATAGTTTGATAAGCACTTTATGAAAAACTTGTATTGTTTAACAGAAAGAACATTTTTCTTGAAATGTAAAATGACTAAGCCAAAGTTCCTATGGAAAATTAGTTTAAAAGATCTTATAATAAAGTTAGAAAATGAATAGATTGAAATAATGTAGGGAAATATCGGATACATAACCATATGTAAGTTGTTTAAAGTTTGGAGTTGATATTTTAGTTGACAACACATAGATATTACCAGTTCATCATAGTTGAATTTTTGGGAAAACTTACCATATGTTCTCTAAATATCAAGAATTGAGAATGGAAACCTATGATTAGCTTGTAGCTTATCAAGTTTAGAAACTGTTAGAATAACTAAGAGGGGGGTGAATCAGTTATCCACAGTCCCAAATCAAAATGTATAATCCAAAACAATTTACTTAAACTTCTGCAGCTTAGTAACATAAAATACTATATTGTCTATGCTTTTACCGATTACCAGTCAATAGCATATAATGATTATCGATCAAATCTAACATGAAATATGTAAAGCATGATAACAAACAATCACCATAATGAACACATAACACAAAAGATTTAACGTGGAAACCCTGTGAAGGGAAAAACCACCTAGGACCAACAACCCAAAAATGTTCACTCTTTTGAAGTGAGGTCGGTGAAGAACCAACCCTGCTAAAGGTTACAAACACACTATGAGGTGTAACCTTGTTAGAGGATTTTAGACCAACCATTATCATCCAACTAGCATTCACTATGGGGTTGACAGGATAACAATGTTCATTCTATGAATGATACATATAAGACTTTCAAGGCCACTCTGTTAAGAGATTTCTCTATTTATAATGGTTAAAATGTAATAGAAGGTGATCTGATTACAATACAACTTCAATTGTAGATGTTCAAATCTATATTATGCTCATTCAAATCCTCTGATCAATATAAAAATTCTATATCAAGAATAATCAATGACTTACTGTCACTCGATAAACTCTGCCATTCAGTTCTCCTTAACCAGTTTGATCAGGCATACATGAAGCTCGTTCATGTGATATTTCTACAGTCTCCTTCTTCCAGCATGAGTTTCATAATGAAACCCTAGTCTCTTAAATAGACAAGTAAACTATTTTCTTTTCCTCTATTAGATTATGCCTCTTATTCTCCTTCATCCATTTTATTGCTTAAACCTTCCTTAGTTGATGTGCGAGTAACATGTTTTGATTTCATCCTTTAGATCTTCCTTGAATTATGCTAGTCGTTGATCTTCGTAACAAACATTATCTCCATCTCTGATTTCGATGTAATTTACATCTCATCAATCCTTAATAGCTAAACTAATCATTTTGGTTCCTTTCTCTTGCTCAGTTAACAAAGAAATGTATTGGTGAACACAAGATCAGTTTATACTATGCTCGGTATACACTACACTTCTCAGTGTATACTATGATGCTTCATCAACCGACCACACTGCCTTGTGTCTTTCAGCTCTTTTTCTCATCATAGATGAATGAAACATAATCAAGTCAATAACATAAGGTAGTAGACTCATCAACAAGTTACCCAATGTATTACTTATCCTCATCTGTCATATACATCTTCCTCATGTAGATATTTATGTTCTTCATCTCTTGTACTCCTTTTCTACAGATGTTTAGGTATAGTAACTTACAAAATAAGAGCTATCAAACTAGTTGACATCAATGACAACATATTACTGATTTAATCATATTACATATATAATCAACAACTCAGTGATCTCTAATCACAAATCTTCAATTAGGTTCTAAATCAGTTGTAGTTCATCAATCTCTCCCTTTGGCATTAATGGAAACTCAAGTAATATGAAATATACCATACACATACCAAACATGTATTCTACAACTCTGTGAACAAATGTTGTACAAGCTCTCCCTAGCTTAATATGTTTAATCACTGCGTTACTCAACAACATTACCAATGCAGCTTTGACATTCTACATATATGATCCTTTATGTTCTCGGATTCCTTCTTCTATTCTCAGTAATTGGTCTTCAGTGCTCTCCCTTTCTTTCAGTTTGTCTCTCCCTTAGATAGATGTTTCAGTGTTCTCATTGGTGCATATTGTTTCATATTGTTTATCTCTCCCTTTGATAACAATACCAAAGAAACAAATAAACATATAGCTCTGTAGTAGCCATGTAACTCTCAGTTGTCTAGTGCATACTCTATATCTCTGTATACTGATATGCCAATCGGTTCCAGTTCTCCAAACTTTTCACAACCTTAGACATGATCCAAAGTGTGAACTATGTTGCATCAATATGAATGATCTTTTGATAATATTAGGTTGATGCAACATCTAGATCACATTAGTGACCGATAGATAGGGGACGGACCCCAAGTCTAGTCCTCAATTATTCAAATGTATCCTTCGGTAGAGGCTTTGTAAATATGTCTGCAAGTTGTTCTTTTGATGTAACAAACTCTAGCTTAACTTGCTTCTCTTGTACTTGTTCTCTCAAGTAGTGATACTTAATAGATATATGCTTTGTTTTAGAGTGTATCACTAGATTCTTTGAAATGTTTATTGCACTTGTCTTATCATAATATATAATCACTAGCTCAGTGATTACCTCATTCATACCTTCCAGAACTTTCTTAATATATTTAATATTTGAACACTTTGTAGCAGCAACAACATACTCTGCTTTAGCTGTAGACTGAGAAATACAAGCCCGCTTCTTACTTGTCCATGTAACAAGTCTTTCACCAAAGAAAAATGCTCCTCCGGTGGTACTTTTTCTTTCATCCACATTTCCATCCCAATCAACATCGGTATAGACTTTGAGTTCAAAATTGCCTTCCTTAGGATACCATAAGCCATAATCTTCTATTTTCTTCAGGTGTCTTAAGATTCTCTTAGTAGCAACCATGTGTGACTCTCTAGGATTTGCATAAAATCTTGCAACAATTCCCACAGCATGTGCTATGTCTGGTCTACTATGTACTACATACATTAACTTACCAATCATAGATTGGTACAATATCTGGTTCACCTCTATAATTTCATCTTCCTTAGTCAGTTTAGATCTAGTAGCCATCGATGTTCCCACAGGTTTAGCATAGTCCATGCCAAATGTCTTCAATACTTCCTTGATATATTTGATTTGTGTGATGAATATACCATCATTCTGCTAAATCACTTGTAGTCCTAGAAAGAACTTAATCTCTCTGAACATATACATTTCAAATTCACTTCTCATTTCATCAACAAATGACTTACAAATTTGATCTTGACCTCCAAAAATAATGTCATCCACAAATATTTCAGCAATAAGAATAGTATCATCAGTATCTCCTTTCATATACAAATTATTGTTCTCACTTGTTCTAACAAATTCAATACTTAACAAATAAGTATGCAGCCTCTCATACCAAGCTCTCAGTGCTTACTTCAAACCATATAAAGCTTTATGTAATCTACATACCATATCTTTCTTTTCTAGATCCATGAACCCTTCAGGTTGTTCTATGTAGACGACTTCTTCAAGTATTCCATTCAAAAATGCTGAATTGACATCCATTTGGTAAACTTTGTAATTTTTGTGTACAACATATGCAAGTAACATTCTAACTCCTAATCTAGCAATGGGTGCAAATGTTTCACACAATCAATTCCTTCTTCCTGTGCATATCCTTTGCATACCAATCTAGCTTTATTTCTTGTTACCTCTCCATTTTCATTTTTCTTGTTTTTGAATATCCACTTAGTACCGATAACATTCTTATCTTTAGGTCTGGGTACTAAGGTCTAGGTTTTTTTCTTCTCTATCTGTTCTATTTGTTCTTTCATTGCATTAACCCATTCATCATTTTCTAATGCAACTTTTACATTCTTCGGTTCATATTCACAAACTAGACATGTACCTTGTCTTGTCTTACTCCTTGTTTGCATGCTAGCTTGTCTGTCTCCAATGATTTGTTTCTCGAGATGATGTCTTCGGAAAAAAATTTCTAGTATCCAATTTATTCTTTCTTGTTCATCCTTTGCAGGTTCATTTTCTTGCTCAGTAGGTCCTTCCTGCTTGTTAGTTTCTTTTTCCTGTTCCTTGGTATTATTTTCCTGTTGATTGGTTGTCACTGTCTGTTACATCGGTAGGTACTTAGGTTGTTCAATGTAAGTGAATCTACTATATTCTTCATGTGCCTTTCTACTTTCCTCTGCATTCTTATCATCAAACTCATCAACTTAAACATTAGTACTTTCAATCATTTTATTAGTAACTCTATTCAGACACTTGTATGCTTTACTTTTACTGGAATATCCTAGAAATATCCCTTCACCTTTTGAGTCAAACTTTCCATTTCTTTCATCTTTCATAATAAAACATTTGCTTCCAAAAATCCTAAAATAACTTACAATGGGTTTGTGTCCAAACCATAACTCATAGGGTGTCTTATTAGTGTCCTTCTTTAGTTGCACTCAGTTTAGCACATAGACAATAGTGCTAACGGCTTCTCTCCAGTATGTTTGAGCAACATTCTTTTCTATCATTAATGTTCTTGCGTAGTCAACAATTGACGTATTCCTCCTTTCAGCAATGCCATTCTATTGGGGTGTCCTTGGTGGAGAGACCTATCTTTTAATACCATGTTCATTACAAAAATTAGTAAATTCATCAGAGATAAATTCACCTCCTCTATCAGATCTTAAGCATTTCAATTCTTTACCAGTCTCTTTTTCTACTTTTTCTTTATACCACTTGAACATCTTGAATGTCTCAGATTTTTCTTTTAAGAACATGACAGTCATCAACCTAGTATAATCATCAACAAAAAGAATAAAATATCTACCTCCATAATAACTCTGAGTTCTCATAGGACCACATAGGTCGGTATGAACCAACTCAAGTATCTTCTTTGTTGAATAATCTTTGCTTTTGAAACTAGACTTAGTCATTTTACCTTTTTGACATTCATGACACATAACATGATCAAGATTTGACAAGTTAGGTAGACCTCTAACTCTTTTCTTTTTATTGATCTTAATCATGTTATCAAAATTCACATGACATAAACCCTTATGCCACAACCTTGCATCTTCATCTTTCATAAATAAACAAGAAGACTGATCATTATCAAGATAAAATAGATTACCTCTAGATTGTGTACCAGTTCCAACAAGTCTTCCTCCATCATCAAATATTTTCACCTTTTTTCTCTCAAAAGAAACTCGGTGACTTGAATTGTTCAGTTGTGCCACACTTAGCAATTTATAGTTTAATTCTCTTACCCAATAAGCATTTTCACATTTTAATCTATCATTTATCATCAAGGATCCTTTAGGTCTTACCATACAAGGTGCATCATTTCCCATTCTTACAGATCCTCCATTGTATTCTTAAAGATAATCAAATTTGTCTTCATCACCAGTCAGGTGATGTGTACAACCACTATCTATAATCCATGTATCATTTTTATTAACCTTAGAGATAAGTGTTGTTTCTACATACCTTTCATCTTCTTTAGAATCATCCTTCATTGCCACAAATACTACCTCCCACATCATCATCAGTGTCGGTATCAGTGATATCTTCTTCCTCAGCCATGTAGCAAACCTTCTTGCCTTTGTCATTATTGTCTCAGTTGTCTCTATTGTAGTGTCGATAGCCTCTGTTGTATCTTCTCCCATAGCTTCCTTCAGATCGATCTTTGGTTCTATCATCATCTTTCTTATGTGGACATCTAGCAGCAATGTGGCCAACTTCTTTATAGTTAAAGCATGCTAAAGGTAATTTTCCTCTATACCTTCCTTTAGCTTTAGGTAGCCTTCAGGCCATAAGAGCTTCAAGTTCATCAAGCTCATCGTCAGTGTTGTTATCACTATCATCCTTATTATTTCTGCTACTAGACTTACCAATCTTCAGAGAAGTCATGAAAGTGGATTCAACAGATGTTATAATACTATTATCATAATTATTCAGTTCAAATGTTGTAAGCTTTCCAATCAGATTATCAAGAGTGAGTGTGTTGTTAGGTGTTGACCTATTTTCATGAATTGTAGACATTCTGATGGCATAGATAGGCAATAGGGTTCTTAGAATTTTTCTTACCACAATGCCTTCATCAATAACTCCATCTAATGTTGTAACACCCCGCCAAGGAACCCAAGAGAATTTAACCTAAAACATGCTACTAAGTTTGGTGAATAATTTTTTTTTCTAAAGTTTACAAACAAGATAAACAATAGTGTGGAAGTAATTACCATTTACTCACATTGAAACAACATCCAACATAGATTACAAGACTCAAGGGTTCCATGGCGTAGAATTACGTAAGAACAAAACACAACTAGAACTAATATCAACAAAAGATTCCATAACTTATAAATTACAATTATATGATAACAATAAATACAATCCTCATGGACATCCATGATATGTACATAAACTGACATCCACTGCACATGTCACAAGGTATGTAATAATAAAACTAACTATGATAATACAATGTCCATATTAGGTATCACATGCGATACACTAATACAGGATTACAAATAATGAAGATAAGAAAGAAACATCAAGGAAGAAGTAACAAAAGGAGTCCATCTGTAAAATCACCATCAAGCACTAGCACCAGGACGTCGAATCTCAAATGGTAAAGAATCACAACCACCTGTCTGTGTAGGACCACAAAGGCCTACCCCACCATGCTGAGGAGATAATCACAAAACCTCAATCGAATAACCAAACAAAACAAGGATAAAATCCTAAGCAGAAGGATCCTGAGAGAATTCTAACTCAAGATAAACATAACAAAGATAAAGGTACAACTCACTAAACCAGAGGCATCTGACACATGTAGAATAACTAGACTATGCATAGGAAGGTGTCATCATGTACATCTAACCCTTGAGTTTTGTCTTGGTAATCTCTCTGGATCCCGACACCCAAGTGACCATACACAGTATCAATGACTTCTTGTACTGATGAAGTCATCAACTATGCCAAATCATCCCTTAAAAGGGGGCTAGTCATCTTCTCAACTCCACCTTAATCTGTACTAGCACTCAAGCATGGGTGAGGACTTATATCTTATTAGGTTCATTTAAATACCCGTTAATTATATTAGGTTATCACTTGATTACTGAAACTTTACAATAAAAGATCCTGGCAACCACTTGTGGGCCCCGGCACTTATTGCAAGCCACCTCCTACTACATGTCTAGGTAAACTACCCTAGGCTCATAGATCTCTCCTAGATCTAATCAGGTATACAACTACGTAACCTCATATCCATTTTCACATAAAAGAACTAGATATGGTTATAGAGATACCACAAACAGAAATATAGTATATCATGAGCCCAATGGTCAAATAGGAATGATAATCAAATAGAGTAAACGCACATCAAACATAGCTGAAATACAACATCTGACACACACACCCCAGCCTCTATATCCTCCTAGGTCTTCTAGTACCCAACAACCCATAGCATAAAAGAAGACACAATGAAAACAACACTCACACCATTTCAATCTGAAATAAAAACTATAATCAAATACATTCCATATTCATCATAATTTAATTCAAACACAAGGCCTACTAGAAAATTCTGAAATCAATCATTTCAAATAATAATATAAGTAAAACGAATTTTTTAGGGAGTATCCAAGAATCCAACATTGTGAAAACACCCAATTTCAGTAGAAAATAGAAAATGTTATTCTATGAATGTCATTAGGTTATGAATTGGAAAGTTCATTTTAAGAATCCCTACAATGACATTCTAACATTCAATTGATTAATATATGAAATCAAAATTAACAAGGAACTATATAAGGTATCAGTACAATTTTCCCTTTTAAACACATACCTAATAAAGCTCATAAATAAATAAAAGATTGAATTTGCATAGTCTAAACCCAACACTTATATGAAAATTAATTAGACTAATTAATCTAAATTTACTCATAATTTAACTGACCCAACTAATAAAAATTACGAGGTAAAATAAAGAACTACAACTTTTAAAACAAAAGTCTAATATTAATTAAGTTTTAAATCATATAAAATACATCATATAAATTATACAATATAAAACTTCAACTTTTTATTAAACATAATTTTAAAAAAAATTTAAAACAAAATTAATAAATTAAAAATTAATAATATAAAATATAATTTAAAAATATTAATAAAATAAATTTAATAACATAAAATTTAATAATAACAATATTTATTAAACTTTTAAACAAAAATTTTAAAAAAAAACAAAAAGTACTTTATTTAACGTGGGGGGTATCTAACCTCACCCACGCAGGCCCCTCCCTGTCACACGGCACCCCAGGGTGCCGCCGATAGGTACCCTATCGACGGTACTTTGCAGGGAGGTACAGCTGGTACTTGGGGATGGTGAGGGATGCGGTGGCCCCCACTTCCCATTCAAAACACTTTTTAAACAAAGCAATTTTTTTAATATAAAAGCTTTTTCCAAATTTATCATTTTACTTTGCTAATTTTATTAATAAAGAAATTTCGTTTGGTAAATGTTTATTTATATATATATATATATATATATATATATATATATATATATATATATATATATTCACTTTTTTTTGATAAATAAATACTAACATAAATGCTAATTTCATGATTTGACAGGACTGTTCATTTTGGAAAAACATAATTTATTTTTACAAAAGATACTAATTTTTTTTTTATAAAATTTGTAACAAAATTACGGAAACCAAAGAATTTACAACAAAGCACAAGTTCTAACTTGATATATATATATAGATATATATATATAGATATATATATATATATATATATATATATATCTATATATATATATCTATATATATATATCAAGTTAGAACTTGTGCTTTGTTGTAAATTCTTTGGTTTCCGTAATTTTGTTACAAATTTTATAAAAAAAAAATTAGTATCTTTTGTAAAAATAAATTATGTTTTTCCAAAATGAACAGTCCTGTCAAATCATGAAATTAGCATTTATGTTAGTGTGTATATATATATATATATATATATATATATATATATATATATATATATATATATATATATATATATATATATATATATATATATATATATATATATATATATATATATATCTATAATTTTTTTAAGGCTCTTTCCAAAAATAGATTTTACACAGGCTTGGAGAATTTTTTCAAAATTTGAAAATTTTAAATTTTACACATGAATATTTTCTTTTGTCTTTTGTCATGAAAATTTCTTATCCTATTGATCATGATTACCTTTCCAAAAGGTAGAAGGATTCTGAAAATTTCCATTCCTCTGGGACCGATTCCCCCTAGAATCACTAGGTTGGGCACCTCTCTAACTACCATGACCTAAAGCAAGGTTTGTCTCTATAAGGGTGGCCTTAATGACCACCTCCTGAAGGGTCTTAGGCTCAAATAGTAGGACCTCTCCAATGATGTGTGCATTTAGTCCCCTCACAAAGTGTTGTACTAGGAGAGTTGTATCCTATCTGAATCCAGCATACGGTTTGAGCTCAAAAAACTGATGCTCATACTCTCCTACCAACAGGGTCAACTATCTCAGATTATGAAACTCGTCTGTTCTCTGTCGTCTCCACTGATCTGATAAGAAGTGCTCTAGAAAGTGTTCCAGAAATAACTCCCAAGTGACAATGTCTATCTGGAACCCTAACTTCTGCTCCTCAATCCTCCACCATATAGCAGCAAAATTTGTAAGCTACATAATTGCATACCTGGCTTTAGTATTACTACTAAAGGGATGCATGGTGAAACTCTGCTCTAAGGCTATCAACCATGTCTCCGCCTCTAAACAAGTACCTTTCCCATCAAAGGGAATGGGTCACCCACTCATTAGATCCCTCATGTGGTTAGTTGCCACCACTATAGGATCAACTGTGAAGTTCCTCCTTAGAGGGCTCGTGGACCTCTCTCTAGCCCACTCTGCTCTAACCTGCTCAGAAGCAAGACGATTAAGAATCGCTTGTAAGAGCTGTCTCATATCAGGATCATCTTGACGGTCATCTCTCTACTGACCCCTAGACTGCTGCTGGTGACTCTCCTGACTAACACTAGTAGAAGGGCTAGGCTGTCTACCCTTTCCATGGTTACTAGCACGACCTTTACCTTGACCTCTAGCGGATCTAGTCATAGCCATAATTCCTGCAACATCAGAGATCCAACAATAACTCTCAACAAAGCTAGAAACAAAACTAAAAGAAACATAATCATAAACAATGGTCTGAAAACAAAATGTTATATGTCTATGTTTAGTTTCAAATTTAGACCACACAAAACCTAATAGGCATACATGCAACTGAATATATCTTCCTTAAATAACATGCACTAATTATATCTTCATTAAATAACATACAACTAAAGATATCTTTTCTAAATAACATGCAACTAATAACCACAACGCTATGCTACTCAAACAATCAATACCAGCAAGCATGAGGGAGACACTTTCTACAATTTCCTACAAAGATCCGAAACAAAATAAGCATGATAAAATCAAAACCTACCTCAAATCAAAATTATACAGATTCGATGATGTCCAAAACGAAGAAAATAGAATCCAAGCTTTTCAAAGAATTCTTCCAAATCTGTCCCAAATTTGTCTCTAAAATTCCTCCTCCAAAACCTGTGTACCGAATAATGGACAAAACCCCCAATACTTAAAGAAACTTCCTCTCTCATGCATAAAAGCATACCCTAATTAACCTGTACACAAATAGATGTCACATCTGAATGTTAACACATTAGGTCTAATTTAATTTATTAGAACATAAATTATATAATTTAATAATCTATTTCTAAACAGTCTATTAGCCATTAAGTTTCAAACAAACGTGCAATATAGCTATAAGTATTTATTTAAACATTAGTGTCTAAATAAACATTAATCAATAATAATAAGACCTAATTTAAAAAGTTATTAAATTAGTCTTACATAATATTCATTTCAAATTACACTTGAAAACCATTCATCAAACTAAATAAACTAATTTGGAACACAAATTATACTAACTTATAAATAAATTAATATACATACAAATTAAATAAACTATAAATAAATTAAATATAAACTAAACTAAAATTAACTTAACTTAATTTACATATCAACAAAAAAAAACCACAAATTAACAAAATGAAATTTTATTTTAATAAATAAATAAAAATAATATTTATAGTGGGGGATGCGGCAGTCTCCAGCACCCCCCCTTCCTTTTCTGAACGACGTGCCCAGGGCCGATACTGCCTTCGGCAGTACTTCCCTGCACACGGCAAAGACAGTACTGTCGTCGACAGTACTCCCTACCGGCGGTAGTATATAGGTGGGGGTTGGGGTGTGTGGTGGCCCCCGCCCCCATAAAACATTTAAATTTTTTTTTATAATTTCTTTTTAATTAAATTTTTTAAATTGAAACAACTTCCAAGAAAAATTTATACATATTATAATTTATTTCACAAAGAATGTTACTCAATTTTTTTTTACAATAAAGAATATATATTCACACTTAACATAAACTCCATTTTATCTTTTATGCATTTTTCTTTATAATAATCAATTTTTGAAAATGGAAAAACTAATAGCTTTGTGTTTTTTTCCAGAAAAGGAAAAAGTATAGTTTCTCCTATTGCATAAGGTAATTTGTTTTTCTCTATTTTGTTTTATTCTACTATTGTTGTGAACATAATTTCAATTTACTAATGTTTTCTTTTGTCTTTTGTGGCAAATAATTTCTCTATCTTGGTAAATTTATTTTGACTGTCATTTTTTTATAGAGAATGTGTATTTTTACCAGAATGCATTTTCTCTTACCAAAATTATTTTTTCTAAACAACCCATTCAATAAATTTATTCAAACTATAGAACTAACTATATAGAGATTGATTTTTCATTTTCTAAGAGTTCTAGGATGAATTTTTAATCCAAAATCAGATAGCATAACCCTACTATGCCAAGTAATCATAAAAATATAAAATATCAGATCTAGGGTTTCTCCAATACCCAAAATTCAAGAAAACATACAGAACTAATGAGATAAAACTAGATCTACTCAAACACAAAATTTTACCAGATAAATTAATAGAGAACACACAACAAGAATTCTCGATCATACCTTAAATCTAATGCTAGAACTGTAATGAAACCCTTGTTGAAGATCTGAGAGAGATTTCTTCCAAAACCAATCCTGCCTGTAGATCTGAAAACTATGCTGAAGACAGGAACCAGATCTAGATGCACAATCAAGCCCCAAACCGACAAGCAACCATAACAACCAAGAATCCTCAAATTCTCAAGCACACAAGCTCTCCAAAAATCTTCTCCCAAAAACTTGTCTAATCTCCCAAAAAATGCAATAATCCCCTAATTGGAATTCAATCCCCCAAATTCATGCAATTCCCAAAGACAACTCAAAAGCTAACTCAGAGTCCAACTCCAAATCATAAATGACTCATAAGACAACTCTTAATCAGACTCTAACTCCAAAATTGAAAGTAATTACTAATTAATAAATAAAATATCTTTTTAAAAGCACAAAACAACTTGACATTTGAAAACTAGTTGTTCACTTTTTGACAACAACTCACTTTTCAATTTGCACATGTTAATAATTTAAATTCATTTATTAAATAAATAAAATACTTAATGCATCTTAAAATATGCAATTAAATATTTATTTATTTAATAATACTCACAAACATAATAAAATTCAATTACCAATAAAATAATCATTTAAATCCAAATAATCAATTATTTGATTTTAATTGAATTTCATCAAAATAAACTTAGGACATAATCAATATTAATTTCTACCTCCTTTATTCTGTTTGTATACTACACAATGTTTTCACCTTCTTTCATCTTCATATCATTGAATCTCCCTCTTAAGCTTTATGCTATTGCTCTCTTCCTCTCTTAGGTTCATTTAAATACCCGTTAATTATATTAGGTTATCACTTGATTACTGAAACTTTACAATAAAAGATCCTGGCAACCACTTGTGGGCCCCGGCACTTATTGCAAGCCACCTCGTACTACATGTCTAGGTAAACTACCCTAGGCTCACAGATCTCTCCTAGATCTAATCAGGTATACAACTACGTAACTTCATATCCATTTTCACACAAAAGAACTAGATATGGTTATAGAGATACCACAAACAGAAATATAGTATATCATGAGCCCAATGGTCAAACAGGAATGATAATCAGATAGAGTAAACGCACATCAAACATAGCTGAAATACAACATCTGACACACACACCCCAGCCTCTATATCCTCCTAGGTCTTCTAGTACCCAACAACCCATAGCATAAAAGAAGACACAATGAAAACAACACTCACACCATTTCAATCTGAAATAAAAACTATAATCAAATACATTCCATATTCATCATAATTTAATTCAAATACAAGGTCTACTAGAAAATTCTGAATCAATCATTTCAAATAATAATATAAGTAAAACGAATTTTTTAAGGAGTATCCAAGAATCCAACATTGTGAAAACACCCAATTTCAGTAGAAAATAGCAAATGTTATTCTATGAATGTCATTAGGTTATGAATTGGAAAGTTCATTTTAAGAATCCCTACAATGACATTCTAACATTCAATTGATTAATATATGAAATTAAAATTAACAAGGAACTATATAAGGTATCAGTACAATTTTCCCTTTTAAACACATACCTAATAAAGCTCATAAATAAATAAAAGATTGAATTTGCATAGTCTAAACCCAACACTTATATGAAAATTAATTAGACTAATTAATTTAAATTTACTCATAATTTAATTGACCCAACTAATAAAAATTACGAGGTAAAATAAAGAACTACAACTTTTAAAACAAAAGTCTAATATTAATTAAATTTTAAATCATATGAAATACATCATATAAATTATACAATATAAAACTTCAACTTTTTATTAAACATAATTTTTAAAAAAATTTAAAACAAAATTAATAAATTAAAAATTAATAATATAAAATATAATTTAAAAATATTAATAAAATAAATTTAATAACATAAAATTTAATAATAACAATATTTATTAAACTTTTAAACAAATTTTTTTATTTTTTTTAAAAGTACTTTATTTAACATGGGGGGTGGGCCCCTCCCTATCGCACGGCACCCCAGGGTGCCGCCGATAGGTACCCTGTCGACGGTACTTTGCAGGGAAGTACCGCTGGTTCTTGGGGATGGTGGGGGATGCGGTGGCCCCCACTTCCCATTCAAAACACTTTTTAAACAAAGCAATTTTTTTAATATAAAAGCTTTTTCCAAATTTATCATTTTACTTTGCTAATTTTATTAATAAAGAAATTTCGTTTGGTAAGATGTTTATATATATATATATATATATATTCACTTTTTTTGATAAATAAATACTAACATAAATGCTAATTTCATGATTTGACAGTACTGTTAATTTTGGGAAAGCATAATTTATTTTTACAAAAGATACTAATTTTTTTTTTATAAAATTTGTAACAAAATTACGAAAACCAAAGAATTTACAACAAAGCAATTTTTTTAATATAAAAGCTTTTTCCAAATTTATCATTTTACTTTGCTAATTTTATTAATAAAGAAATTTCGTTTGGTAAGATGTTTATATATATATATATATATATATATATATATATATATATATATATATATATATATATATATATATATATATATATATATATATATATATATATATATTCACTTTTTTTTGATAAATAAATACTAACATAAATGCTAATTTCATGATTTGACAGGACTGTTAATTTTGGGAAAACATAATTTATTTTTACAAAAGATACTAATTTTTTTTTTATAAAATTTGTAACAAAATTACGAAAACCAAAGAATTTACAACAAAGCACAAGTTCTAACTTGATATATATATATATATATATATATATATATATATATATATATATATATATATATATATATATATATATATATATATATTGATGTAGGAGCATCCTAGGTGTAAGAGCAATCTTTCATCACCCAAAAATATTTCTATTTTTTATTTTCAATAAGGGCTATTTTGTGCAGAGCTGCTATTTATGGAAAGTTACTATTTTTGGTAATTTTTGTATGTGCTCAGAATGATCTGATTTCTTTCTTGGAGGTTCATTTTGGTCATATAAGTCTGCCAGTAAAGTTTCATTGCCAGATCAAGTGTATATTGGAAGATATTGAAGATTTTCGGTATTGGCAGCAGGGTACAGAAACTTTGAACTCAGTTTTGAAGGTTTTAGAGGCCCCGGATGAGGTCAAAAATTTGGGTGATGGGCGCTTGCACAGGTTAAGCCTGTAGAGCGCTTCGTGGCGTTTCCGAAATGGGGTTATAATAGCCGATCGGGTCAACTGGTAATGACTTATGGTCTTCGGAAGTTGGGCCACCTGAAATGGTGGAAAATAATTTTCTTCAAAATTTTTGTTCGGGTTTCAAAGGTTATCTTGAGCCGACTATGATGTAATAAAATGTAAAATAAAATAATTCTAAGTTTGATCGGCCTTATTGGCTAAAATTCTGGAACCTTCCAGGCGGTGGAAAATTGCCTATATAAGGAAGGCTGTATTATTCTCTTAAGCAGTTCAGAATAGTTCTGGGTGGTAGATCTGGGTAATAGTTCGAGGCTTTGTCCTACAAAATATTGTAAGGGAATGCCCATGTGGCTTTGCATATTGTAATTCTGAAAGTTTGTAATTCCACATTTGTGGAGATAATAAGAAGCCAATTTTCTGTTCTTGCATATTGTTGTTGTTTCTCTATTTCTGTTATGTGTTTGTGGTATTAAGGGGAGCACCCTTCATCATATATATATATATAATTTTTTTAAGGCTCTTTCCAAAAATAGATTTTACACAGGCCTGGAGAATTTTTTCAGAATTGGAAAATTCTAAATTTTACACATGAATATTTTCTTTTGTCTTTTCTTTATTTTGTTTTTCACCAATGTTTAATTTTGTTTGCAACCACATACAATTTACTAATAAATTAAATAGTAAATTAAAGATTTTACTGTGTAATTTTTTTTTTTACTATCATTTTTGATAGAGAGTTGTATTTTTCACCCAGATTGAAAAATTTCCACTCAAAATGAATTTTTGAAGATAACCCAATTATTTAATTTATTCATACTATAGAACTAACTATAGAGAGTTTAATTTTTCATTTTCTAGGTGTTCTATGATGAATTTTCTCTCCAAATTTGGATAGCATAACCCTACTGTGCCAAGTTAATATAAAAGTATGGAATAACATTCTAATGAGTTTTCTAACCCTCAAATTTAAAGCATAAATAGAAAACGGATCTTAATCTATAAACTGAAACAAACATAGAGAAATTGCAGAAAGAACTACTGATGAATCCACAAGAAAACTCCACAAATCCCTACCTCAATTCCAATGCTAAATACTGAATAAGAAAGCTTGTAGAATGCTGAAACCCTCAGATTTGACAATAGAAAAGTTTCACCTACAGATCTGAATCACAGTGCATACAATCCCAAATCCAAGTGCAAGCAACCTTCACCCATAATTCATGCACAATCTCCAAAAGTTCAAGAACACAAAGCAAACACAAAAACTCCAAAAGCTCTCTCCAAAATTGCTCCAACAAACTGATTCCATCCAAAATGAATGCAAAAATCCCCCTATTAGGGATTCAACTCCACTTAACAAGCAAAACCCTAGATGACTCACAAAGAACTCCTAATCAAACTCTCCCACTTTTGTTGAGAGAAATTACTAATTAATAATTAAAAATAAATATAACTGTGCACAACTCAATAAAGCACATGTTAATAACAAAATCTATTATTAAATAAATTAAATACTTAATGCATCATGAATTCATGCAATTAATTATTTAATTATTTAATAATACTCACAAACATAATAAAATCCAAATCTCAATTAAATACTCAATTAAATCCAAATAATCAATTATTTGATTTTAATTAAATTTCATCATAATAAACTTAGGACATAATCAATATTAATTCCCAATACTTAAAATAATTAACTTTAATTTAATTCCCTCAATTAAATCCTAAGAACATAATTAATCATTAAATTCAACTATGCACCTAACATCGATATTCTTATAAAATAATTTAAATTAACATAATTCAACTATAATCAATAAATTAATAATCACCCACATAATCATAAATCAACTAAAACATGCAGAGTAAAAAGCAACACAATAAATCAAACAAACTCAGGAGAAGGGGATCCACAAATTCATACCATCCAGATGAATTCCGGTAGGGTAGTAAGACTAACACTTGTCCAATCCTAGGACAATAAGGCTTAGGTTTAGGGTTTGGGTCTGTGTATTATCTCCCCTCTTTACCATTGAGATGAATATTTGTGGGCACACTCACTCCTGCCAATTCGGGGAAGACGATGCCTTGTACCTGCAAACTTGTCATCATAAGATGAAGCATGTACATACATTGATATATAATAAACAATGATAGGGTGTGGCCAGTCATGTGGATCTCGACTATGCGAGTAACTATGCCTCCGTCCTCTACCAAAAAAATACGTCAAATAGATGCAAACACATAACAACCATACACATGCTAGTATGGGATTAGTACCATAATCAATATAAAACATAAACATGACATCGAATGATATCAACATCTAATCTAAGCAATAACCTGATACACATTCAATGAACATAAATCCATAATCATCATTATTAATCATAATATTTGATCACATCAAAAGTGACCTAAAAGAATTCGGTCAAACACTGAAACATAAAGAATCCTAAAAGAGAACTACGGGCAGGGTACTACATCCACCCCCCCTAGAATTAGGCTTACTCCTGGAAGCCTGGAACAAGTAGGAATGTAAGTCCCATAAATTTTGCTGCTCTAAAAAGAAAACTAAAATAAAAGATCACTGAGTAGGCCCCATCGGACCTTTCCCTACCTTAGGGTTCGAACACTGAGGATCCTTCCCTATTGCAAAGGCTCCATGATATCTACCAGCATCTCCCACTGTAGGCTTAGAAGCTACTAGCCTCTGTCCTGAAAACTATGTCACATGTTTAGGACAATTGACCACAATGTGGTCATGTTGCCTACAAGAAAAACAATTGTCTTTACCACCAAAACCCTGGGGTTGCTGATGCACACGATTACGCAAACTACGCTACCAGTTGCAATAGTTCCCAGACTGAGAACCACCACTACTACCGTGGAAAAATTTCTTATCCTATTGATCATGATTACCTTTCAAAAAGGTAGAAGGATTCTGAAAATTTCCATTCCTCTGGGACCGATTCCCCCTAGAATCACTAGGTTGGGCACCTCTCTAACTACCATGACCTAAAGCAAGGTTTGTCTCTATAAGGGTGGCCTTAATGACCACCTCCTGAAGGGTCTTAGGCTCAAATAGTAGGACCTCTCCAATGATGTGTGCATTTAGTCCCCTCACAAAGTGTTGTACTAGGAGAGCTGTATCCTATCTGAATCCAGCATACGGTTTGAGCTCAAAAAACTGATGCTCATACTCTCCTACTGACAGGGTCAACTATCTCAGATTATGAAACTCATCTGCTCTCTGTCGCCTCCACTGATCTGATAAGAAGTGCTCTAGAAAGTGTTCCAGAAACAACTCCCAAGTGACAATGTCTATCTGGAACCCTAACTTCTGCTCCTCAATCCTCCACCATATAGCAACAAAATTTGTAAGCTACATAATTGCATACCTGGCTTTAGTATTACTACTAAAGGGATGCATGGTGAAACTCCACTCTAAGGCTATCAACCATGTCTCTGCCTCTAAACAAGTACCTTTCCCATCAAAGGGAATGGGTCACCCTCTCATTAGATCACTCATGTGGTTAGTTGCCACCACTATAGGATCAACTACGAAGTTCCTCCTTAGAGGGCTTGTGGACCTCTCTCTAGCCCACTCTGCTCTAACCTGCTCAGGACCAAGACGATTAAGAATCGCTTGTAAGAGCTATCTCATATCAGGATCATCTTGACGGTCATCTCTCTACTGACCCCTAGACTGCTGCTGGTGACTCTCATGACTAACACTAGTAGAAGGGCTAGGCTGTCTACCCCTTCCATGGTTACTAGCACAACCTTTACCTTCACCTCTAGCGGATCTAGTCATAGCCATAATTCCTGCAACATCAGAGATCCAACAATAACTCTCAACAAAGCTAGAAACAAAACTAAAAGAAACATAATCATAAACAATGGTCTGAAAATAAAATGTTATATGTCTATGTTTAGTTTCAAATTTAGACCACACAAAACCTAATAGGCGTACATGCAACTGAATATATTTTCTTTAAATAACATGCACTAAATATATCTTCATTAAATAACATACAACTAAAGATATCTTTTCTAAATAACATGCAACTAATAACCACAATGCTATGCTACTCAAACAATCAATACCAGCAAGCACGAGGGAGACACTTTCTACAATTTCCTACAAAGATCCGAAACAAAATAAGCATGATAAAATCAAAACCTACCTCAAATCAAAATTATACAGACTCGATGATGTCCAAAATGAAGAAAATAGAATCCAAGCTTTTCGAAGAATTCTCCCAAATCTATCCCAAATTTGTCTCTAAAATTCCTCCTCCAAAACCTGTGTACCGAATAATGGACAAAACCCCCAATACTTAAAGAAACTTCCTCTCTCATGCATAAAAGTATACCCTAATTAACCTGTACACAAATAGATGTCACATCTGAATGTTAACACATTAGGTCTAATTTAATTTATTAGAACATAAATTATATAATTTAATAATCTATTTCTAAACAGTCTATTAGCCATTAAGTTTCAAACAAACGTGCAATATAGCTATAAGTATTTATTTAAACATTAGTGTCTAAATAAACATTAATCAATAATAATAAGACCTAATTTAAAAAGTTATTAAATTAGTCTTACATAATATTCATTTCAAACTACACTTGAAAACCATTCATCAAACTAAATAAACTAATTTGGAACACAAATTATACTAACTTATAAATAAATTAATATACATACAAATTAAATAAATTATAAATAAATTAAATATAAACTAAACTAAAATTAACTTAACTTAATTTACATATCAACAAAAAAAAACCACAAATTAACAAAATGAAATTTTATTTTAATAAATAAATAAAAACAATATTTATAGTGGGGGATGCGACAATCCCCACCACCCCCCCTTCCTTTTCTGAACGACATGCCCAAGGCCGATACTGCCTTCGGCAGTACTTCCCTGCACACGGCAGAGACAGTACTGTCGTCGAGAGTACTCCCTACCGGCGGTAGTATATAGGTTGGGGTTGGGGTGTGTGGTGGCCCCCGCCCCCATAAAACTTTTAAATTTTTTTTTATAATTTCTTTATAATTAAATTTTTTAAATTAAAACAACTTCCAAGAATAATTTATACATATTATAATTTATTTCACAAAGATTGTTTCTCAATTTTTTTTTACAATAAAGAATATATATTCACACTTAACATAAACTCCATTTTATCTTTTATGCATTTTTCTTTATAATAATCAATTTTTGAAAATGGAAAAACTAATAGCTTTGTGTTTTTTTCCAGAAAAGGAAAAAGTACAGTTTCTCCTATTGCATAAGGTAATTTGTTTTTCTCTATTTTGTTTTATTCTACTATTGTTTGTGAACATAATTTCAATTTACTAATGTTTTCTTTTGTCTTTTGTGGCAAATAATTTCTCTATCTTGGTAAATTTATTTTGACTGTCATTTTTGATAGAGAATGTGTATTTTTACCAGAATGCATTTTCTCTTACCAAAATTATTTTTTCTAAACAACCCATTCAATAAATTTATTCAAACTATAGAACTAACTATATAGAGATTGATTTTTCATTTTCTAAGAGTTCTAGGATGAATTTTTAATCCAAAATCAAATAGCATAACCCTACTGTGCCAAGTAATCATAAAAACATAAAATATCAGATCTAGGGTTTCTCCAATACCCAAAATTCAAGAAAACATACAGAACTAATGAGATAAAACTAGATCTACTCAAACACAAAATTTTACCAGATAAATTAATAGAGAACACACAACAATAATTCTCGATCATACCTTAAATCTAATGCTAGAACTGTAATGAAACCCCTGTTGTAGATCTGAGAGAGATTTCTTCCAAAACCAATCCTGCCTGTAGATCTAAAAACTATGCTGAAGACAGAAACCAGATCTAGAGGCACAATCAAGCCCCAAACCAACAAGCAACCATAACAACCAAGAATCCTCAAATTCTCAAGCACACAAGCTCTCCAAAAATCTTCTCCAAAAAAATTGTCTAATCTCCCAAAACATGCAATAATCCCCTAATTGGAATTCAATCCCCCAAATTCATGCAATTTCCAAAGACAACTCAAAAGCTAACTCAGAGTCCAACTCCAAATCATAAATGACTCATAAGACAACTCTTAATCAGACTCTAACTCCAAAATTGAAAGTAATTACTAATTAATAAATAAAATATCTTTTTAAAAGCACAAAACAACTTGACATTTGAAAACTAGTTGTTCACTTTTTGACAACAACTCACTTTTCAATTTGCACATGTTAATAATTTAAATTCATTTATTAAATAAATAAAATACTTAATGCATCTTAAAATATGCAATTAAATATTTATTTATTTAATAATACTCACAAACATAATAAAATTCAATTACCAATAAAATAATCATTTAAATCCAAATAATCAATTATTTGATTTTAATTGAATTTCATCAAAATAAACTTAGGATATAATCAATATTAATTTCTACCTCCTTTATTCTGTTTGTATACTACACAATGTTTTCACCTTCTTTCATCTTCATGTCATTGAATCTCCCTCTTAAGCTTTTGGCTCTTGCTCTCTTGACATTCGCATCACCACTATAAATTTGAGCTAGTTTATCTCACATCTTCTTAGCAGTAGTGCAGTCCTTGATGTCTTCAAATTCAGCATCTGAATAGGCAACAACAATCTCCATCATAGTAACATTATGTTCATGCCTGTCCCTTAGTTGATCAAGGGAACAATGGGTGGTGCAAGGTATCCATTCACCATCAAATCTAGGGCAGAATTCCCAATCCCAGATATATGCAACTCCATTCGACTTTTTCATATTGTGAAGTTATCCTTGTTTAGCTTTGGCACTTCCCTCTTAAAAATTTTGAGACCTTTGTGCTAAAGTCCTTAAAACTCTATTCCAAGCAACCACAACTCTAATACCAATTGTTAGAATAACTGAGAGGGGGTTGAATAAGTTATCGATAGTCCCAAATCAAAATGTATAATCCAAAGCAATTTACTTAAACTTCTGCAGCTTGGTAACATAAAATACTATACTGTCTGTGCTTTTAATGATTACCAGTCAATAACATATAATGATTACCAATTAAATCTAGCATGCAATATGTAAAGTATGATAGCAAACAATCACCACAATGAACACATAACACAAAAGATTTAACATGGAAACCCTATGAAGGGAAAAAACACCTGGGACCAGAAACCCAAAAATGTTCACTCTTCTGACGTGAGGTCGATGAAGACCCAACCCTTCTAAATGTTACAAACACACTGTGATGTGTGACCTTGTAAGAGGATTTTAGACCAACCGTTATCGTCTAACTAGCATTCACTATGGGTTTGATAGGATAACAATGTTCATTCTATGAATGATACATATAATACTTTCAAGTCCACTCTGTTAAGAGATTTCTCTATTTACAATAGTTAAAATGTAATAGCAGGTGATCTGATTACAATACAACTTCAATTGTAGATGTTCAGATCTATATTATGCTTATTCAAATCCTCTAATCAATATAAAAATTTTGTATCAACAATAATCAATGACTTACTGTCGTTCGGTAATAGCTTTCTGACACTTGGTAAACTCTGCAGTTCAGTTCTCCTTAACCAGTTTGATCAGGCATACATGAAGCTTGTTCATGCGATAATTTTGTAGTCTCCTTCCGGCATGAGTTTCATAACGAAACCCTAGTCTCTTAAATAGACAAGTAAACCATTTTCTTTTCCTCCATTAGATTATGCCACTTATTCTCCTTCATCCATTTTTCCACTTAAACCTTCCTCAGCTGATGTACCAGTAACACGTTTTGATTTCATCCTTTAGATCTTCCTTGAATTATGCTAGCCATTGATCTTCATAACAAACATCATCTCCATCTCTGATTTTGATGTACTTTATAGCTCATCAATCCTTAATGGCTAAACTAATCATTTAGTTCCTTTCTCCTACTCGATTAACAAAGAAATGTGTCAATGAACACAAGCTCATTTTATATTGTGCTCGGTATACACTACACTACTCGGTGTATACTGTGATTCTTCATCAACTGACTATACTACCTTGTGTCTTTCAGCTCTTTTCCTCATCATAGATGAATGAAACATAATCAAGTCAATAACATAAGGTCATAGACTCATCAACAAGTTACCCAATGTATTCCTTATCCTCATCTATCATATACATCTTCCTCATGTAGATATTTCTATTCTTCATCTCTCTTACTCCTTTTCTACAGATGTTTAGGTATAGTAACTTACAAAATAAGTGTTGTCAAACTAGTTGATATCAATGACAATATATTACTGATTTAATCATATTACATATCTAATCAGAAACTCGGTGATCTCTAATAATAGATCTTCAATTAGTTTCTAAATCAGTTGTAGTTCATGAGAAACTATTTTCTTACTGAAGCAATATGTTATTACTAAATATTTATTATAATAAATGAAAATAGAAGTTGTTGAAAATTGAAACCAGTCACTGATTTGGATTTCGGTGTACCTAGTTTATAAATCCATTTTTAAGTACCTATACATTAAACAATATTGGTCAAAATTAGTAAACATGCTTGTTGTTTTTGAAACTGCGACAGGATATAAATCTATTTCTAGTAGCTTGGGCAAAAATTGTTGGTAGTCTGTTAAAAATCGGTGACCGGAACTATGTAAAATTCCTGTAGGATATTGTGTGTATCAACCAATTCATTTTATTTTTATGGCTGGAAGGAATTCAAAATAAACATTTATTTTAAATTGGAATTAGCTATTATCTTAGAACTCGGCCACTAGAAAAAGATGGTAAACAAAAATTACAAAACTCTGTTGACAACCTTCGTATTGGACTTATGGTTTAAACTTAGAAAGACAAGCTAGCTATTTTGTTTAATTTTAACTGTGACGGGAACTTGATGAGCTTCCTATAGCAATGGAATGATTGTATAAAATGTGAATTATGGTTTTACTTTATTGTATGATTTTTTGAGGTTGAGCATTTATGGCCTTTTCAGTAAGAAGTGAATTCTATTGAGAAAGGATAAACTTGGATTTTTAAGTTGTTATGTGATTAATCCATGTTGAAAGGAGGAATCAAAATATTATCTATTAGGTGGATAATTAATCATTTTAGGGGAGATTTTATTCATGAAATTAGAGCAGTATAGAACTTCATACATTCAAACTTAAACATGTAAATTTGTTTGACCTATTGTGAAGTACCTATTAATCACTGTTATAGTTTATGCTTCCTTAATGAAATCAATTTGATATATGTGTATATCTTAAGTTTTCTCCATGTACTATGAAGAATTCAAGTTATATAATTATCATCTGAACTAAAGGAGATATTGGCAGATAATATGAGCTTGACATGTTTTTGATAGTTAAGAGAAGGATTATCAAGTTATGTTCCTTTATGTATGCACACCATGGAAACTTGATGTACTTTGCATAAAATGTGAATCTCTGCATTGATATCTTCGATATGTATGAAATGGAAGTAGATTTATAAGGTTTTCTTTGAAATTCCATGACATTTTATATTAGAAACTGAATGAGGATGTATCAAGTAGCACATATTCCACTACCCCTTAGTTTTACTTTGTTAGATTACTTCTAGCTAGGCTGGGTATCCTTCATGTTAGGAAGGATTTAGGGGAAGTGTTAATGCTTTGTGGTAGGGTGGAAATGCACTCCCACAATATTCTCACCCTTGCTGACATTTTGTGAATAGGTTTTTGAAGCTTCTTACAAGAAGGACTTTCTTTTTCAAGTGTTATGTAATTTCATATTCGACATTGTAGTATTTGGTAAATTTTATTGTTTACTTTTGTCGTTAATATGGAAATACATATTTTGATCTAATCTGAGTATCTTTTATTGATGTGATTTGATAGTTGGTGTGAAAATCTCTTAGGTTGTTACCCAGACATGATAGCTTGTACTTGTTTGAAGTTGATACAACATCTCTTATTGTGGTTTCTTTAGGACACTAGATAGATGGTCGACTTTTCTCTTATCTTTGGACAAAGGTATGATTTAGCATCTCGATAGTTCTGCTCTTAATTATATTTCTTTTATTCCTATATTGGAGGAAATTGATTAGTATCTTGTCGACCTATGCATTCAACCATTGAATTTTTGACCGACTCCCTAAAATCATGGGTTTTACCGATGTGGCTTTTTGTGTCAAAAATTTAGTCTTTACATAGTTTGACTGAAATTCGATGCACAGATTATGGTTCATTGAGCAGATTAAAGGAGGGAGTCCAAGGTTTCACATAAAGAAAATTCTCTCAGCATGCCCAAGGTTGTTCAAGTAATAAATTTTTGCAATTGAATGAAGAAAACTCAATAATGAAAAAAAAATTGCATAAGGAAAGAGTTTGACCTTACTAGACACCAAAGATTTCTAAGAAGTCTGGGCCTAATTGTTCAGGTTAGGAATAGTAGGCTAGTGAGTGTGGAATCAACATACCAAACTACTCTAGTAGAAATGTCCATTTTCTAAAACCTCCTCACCAAAAATAATGGTCGAAGAGGATTTGGTAAAGTAAGTGGCTAAAACCATAGATAGAGGGGAGAAGGTACAAATGAGCAACATGGGCATAACTTCAGTACTTAGTAGAAGATTCCAAACTTGGGCAAGCCTTAAGGAAAATAACTATAGTGTCCACACAACTAGGAGCATCCACAAATGCATGACCATAACTTGGACACACAAAAGAAACTATCTCCAAACCCATGACATGGCCAAGCCCAATTGAATTTGGCCCAACCCCTTACTTAAATTAATATCCATTTACACATCATATAATTATCTATCTACCTATATATTTATGTGTTTATGAATCTATTTAGTAGTTTAGGTAAATATAAAAAATGATATTTATATTAAAAATAAAACAATTTAAAAATAAGTAAAACAAATACATTTTTCATTTAATTTTTTAAAAATTGATCATGGTTTCTATGATCTATTGCATTACTTTTGAAAAATTATAAAATAGCTCTTCAATCAAAATATCAAATTCAATACAACTTAAGATTGACATTTCTAAGCATATTTTAGATGGATGCATTGCTATTTATAATAGTTACTTTATCATCCCTACATATATTTGTGTTTAACATACATCTCAATGATGGTAGTAGTAGAAAAGGATTAAATGTAATAGTGTGAATTTGATAATAAAAATTATCATACAATCTACATACAAAAATAATAAAAACTAAACTACGTATTTGATAATTATAATTATTTTTTAATTAACTTAGTACATTTAATTTTTATAACATTCTACCTATAACAACACAACAAGGTTTGAACCTTGATAATAGGAACAATACCACAACTTAACTATAACAACATGCCAATACTAACACTACCACTATTAAAATTAAAATAATTCTTTAAATTAAATACTATCAAAAAATATTTCTAAATAAAAGCATATTACTTATTATATCCTTATCTATTTAAATATGTAATTATTTATTCTTTTATTTATCAAATTATATAATACTTTTAAAAAGTGTTTATAATTTTTATTATAATATATAAGGTATCCATTAAACAGTTGTAAAGTAAAACTACTTATCTTTAGAAAGGACAATTAACATATTGAAGAGAATTCATTTTGGAAAAGATGTTCATTATGAAAAAATAACATTTGTTTTTTTTATGGAGACTTGATTCTCCTTAAGTATCTTTCAATTTCACTAGTAGATCAAGAATTTATTGACTTGACATAATTTTGCTAAAATATGCTGAACTAAAAAATTAGATGAATGAACTTATAATTTTTTGAACTTTTTTAATGGAAGATTTTTTCAACCACACTAAAAAGTTAGATGATCCAGGAAGATGGATAATTGGAAAACCAGATGGCTATCTTGGGCTGGGAGATTAGTCATGATCAAAGCAACATTATCAGCAACACCAATATACCTAATGTCTTGCCTTTCACTTACCACAGAGGGATATATGGATATGGTGAAGAAACTTACGAAATTCTTTTGGCAGGGTACAGATACTAAGAGGAAATTTGCATTAATCTCATGGGATAAAATATGTAAACTGAAATCTTCTGGTGGCACTGGCATTAAAAATCAATTATGGCAGAACCAAGCTCTAGGTGCAAAGCTTTATTGGAAAATAGTGAATAATCAGGATTTCAAATGGATTAGAATTCTTAGAGCTAAATATTTAGGCAACTTTAATAAGGAAGATATAGTCAGAATTAAAGAGTTCCCAAAAGGCTCGAGAATATGGAACTTCATAGCTAAGTCAAGACATATTATTAACAATAACATATCTTGGAATATCAAAGATGCAAAGGAAGTGAGATTCTGGGAAGACTCTTGGGATGGACATCCAACCATCAATTCACAATTAGGCCCCAATCAGATCAGTCATATTTGTACTTCATCCTGGGGACCATATCTCAGTGACTATATCATCCCTTCATCCTCTGCTGCTATAGATGGTTCTTGGGAGTGGAAAGACTTCTCATCACTTCAATTAGATACAAGAGAGGTAGATAAGCTCAAAACATTGATCAAAGATAGGCCCTTTCTTCTCAAACAAGGAAAAGATGAAATCATTTGGAATGGGGCAAAATCAGGTTCCTACAGTGTCAAAGAGGGTTACAATCTTATAGCCAAATTATCCACATCCAAAATAGAAGAGATCCCAACACAATTATGTTGGAACAAGGTTGGACTCCCAAAAGCCAGGTTATTTATGTGGGCGGCATCCTAGGGTAGAATTTTAATTGCAGATAAATTTATTAAGATGGGATATCAAGGTCCATCCAGATGCATTATGTGTTTTAAGAATGAAGAGGACGTTAATCATCTATTATTATTCTGTCCCTTTGCTAAAGATTGTTGGTACTGGCTTTATTCAAGATTAGGATGGTCATCAGCCCCCCCCCAAATAATTTACTCTAGCTTTTGATATCATGGCCACAAATCATGGGAGGAAGTTTATTCAGTAATCTATGGATGATCTCTCCATCAATTCTGATTTGGGAGATTTGGAAAGAAAGGAATAGAAGATTATTCCAGGATAAATTTTTGAAATTTGAAACTATAATTAACAAATTGGAGGCAGCCATAGTTGAGGTAATGAATTCCCGGATCCAAACTCAATCAGCACAACACAAATTTTTTACCAGTTGGGATGATCAAATGACAAAAAATTGGTTTGGGTTAAAAACTCCAATCACCATAGGCAGAGGATATAGAAGAAATCAAGAACTAAGGAAGGCATGTGTCTGGAAACCCCCTCCAATTGGATGGTACAAATTACATTTTGATGGAGCTTCTAAAGCTAACCTAGGCCCCTCAGGAGCGGGATGCATCATACACTCTACAACTAGGAATGTGATTGCCAAACAAGCCGTACCATTACCCAAAGATACCAACAATATGGCAGAATTTAAAGCACTATTGTCTGGACTAACACTAGCTCGGGAATTAGGGATCTCAAAGCTTGAAATTGAGGGAGACTCGCTGATTACCATCAATGCAATCAAAGTCAGATCAACCCCAAATTGGCATCTTATGGTAGTTTTAGAGGTAATCTTATAGTTAATAGATAATTTTGAATCGAAAACCATTAACCATACTTTCAAAGAAGGAAACACTAAAGCGAATGAGCTGGCTGACCTGGCAGCTAGATGAACAAATTTGAAAATTCTATCCAACGTCAGCAGAGTTTCAACGGAGCTCATTGAATCTAACCACTAAATCAAAATGATCAAATCAGGTCCTGATATATTTTTGCCTCAGAAGTTGACAGAACGGCTCCTTCTGGTGATAAGACGGATGTCTTCTCTCATAGCACATAGTGCATGTAGGAGTTTAGAACATTAAATGAGGAGTTGGATTAGGAAAAGAGGAGCAGATTCCTATTGTACATCGAAGAGTGACGGCACCTGGACATGAGTTATCTTATAGCATTGAAAACCTTGGTTGTTTTCGGTCATTCACCTTTGCGCAGTTAAATCTCTGACACCAGCATTTCCTATGTGCGCTGCTGTGATTTTGTGGGGCCCAATTCTTTATCATGTTAGTCATCGCTAGGTCAGGAAATGAAGAAAGTCTATCCAGTGAATGGGAGTTTGCCTTTATTGCTAAAGCTCAAGGGTGGGACCTGGTTTTTGAATAAGTCAGACGATCTTCACATGTCAGAGCATCAACGGTGATTGCTAAAGCGCAAGGAATTTGTCAGAGCTATGCGAAATCATGCCGGCTGTTGATTCTTCTTTGCGGTGTAGGGTTTCAAACTATGGGTCCATGGTGACATGTATGCATAAATGGTGCCCCCCTATTGGCCGAAGGAAATAAAGAGGTGGAGTGTTGTCAGCGGGGCTTGTGTTAGAGATTTTGATCGATGGTTGGCGTGTGATCGCATGGAATATTCTCTCCCCATGCGATCATGCACCTACCATCCGATTAGATACCGTTGGTTTGTCTCCAGTGGGACCACGTGATGATTCACCATCGAGGTGTCAGGTTGGGATTGGCTAAGCTAGTAAGGGAATGTCGTGCCCACCATCTGATAAGGAAAATATGAGGTGGAGTGTTGTCAGCGAGGTTGGGTTAGAGATTTGATCAACGGTTGGCATGTGATCGCATGGAATATTCTCTCCCCATGCGATCATGCGCCCACCATCTGATTAGATGCCGCTAGTTTGTCTATAGTGGGACCACATGATGATTCATCGTCGAGGTGTCAGGCTGGGAGTGGCTAAGCTGGTAAGGGAATGTTGACACATCGGGGGGCCCAGAATTTTCAGTGGGGTCACAGCATGGATGATCTGACGGTGGGTGCATGTTCTGGTTGAGTCTTGTAGGTATTCGTGAAGATGCGATGACCGTCGATCTTTCGGATGCGGGCCTAGTCAAAGTTCTCGCCAGTTCGCGGATAAAGTGGGCACTAAGGTTTGTGGTGAAAGATGGAGGCTTGTCGCATGTTCGCATGAGCCAGTTTTGAGTTATGCGATCATGCGACAAGCCCTTTGTAGTAACTTTATGCGGCGGTGGTTTACGGTGGTAAAGGGCTACGGTGTGTTGCATGTTCGCATAGCCCTTTTCCTGGCTATGCAATCATGTGACAACTGTTGAAAGATGCTGTTGCAAAATTAAAGGTGGGTCTGTGTGTCGGGTCTTGCCGACGTGTCCCTTTCTAATTGACCAGCAAGTGCTGAGATGGATATGCATCGTGGGTCCCATAGCCAAGGGTAGGTAACGGTGGTGAAGGTTTATGGGGTGTCGCATGTTCGCATAAGCCATTTTCAAACTATGCAATCATGTGACAACCATTAAGGGAATGTCGACATTGTGGAGTTAAAGTTGCCAAGCCTGCGAAACATGATGATCTAGCGGTGGGGATATAAAGTAGATCTCAGTTCAGCTGATGACCATTGATAGACTGTTGGCACCCTGAGGATGACCATTGCATTTCAAGTTCAAATTTGCAAAGGAGTTTCTTGTCAGGAAGTACCAGAATTGATGGCTTTAGCAGCGATTTTCAACTGGTTTGGTGGCGCAGTTATTGCCAACTGATCCAAGGGGCTTAATGACCATTTGAAGTGATGTTTTGTACCTGGTGGAGTAGGTTGTTGAGCTCAAGAAGCTTTTTGCAGGTGGTGATTTGTACTGGCTCTCATGGCTATCCCTGTATGCTCTATTTGTTGGCATTCCCTAACTGCGCAAGTCCGACCAGTTGGTGGGTTCGGGTCTTCAAGGGTTTTAAAATGATTAGTTGTCACATGATCGCATGTCAAAATTTTTTGACATGCGACCATGTGACCGGTTACTTCTTGTGCTAGGCCCATTGGAGGGGAGGGCAGTGGTCCCGCTAGCGGTTATGTGGCATCTTGTGGTTGGCTGTCACATGATCGCATGTCAGAGTTTTCTGACATGTGATCAAGCGACTGGTTGACACTTGTTCCTCAGCCCAGTGGTAGGTGGTGATGTGGCATTTTCTGATTGGTCGAGGTGGCGGCGACATGGAAGTTATCGATGGGGCCGTTATTAGAGGGGTTTGCGGGTTGGCCAGCATGTGTCAAGATTTATGGCTGGCGTATGATCTCAAGGAATATTCTTCCCCCTTGAGATCATACGCCGATCGTCCAATTAAAGGGGCTTGTTTTTAGTGGGTCCAACGTGCTATGGAGATGCTGGTGTGCGTGATTTTCATTGGTCAGGGAGCAGTATTGTGGAAAGTTGTCAGCAGATCTGAGTTTGTAACATGTTTGATGTGGCGCCAGTTGTTCGATCTCGCTGACATGGTGGTTCCTGGTTGGAAGTTGACAGTGGCAAGTACTAACGGTTTGTCGCATGTTCGCATGAGCCAGTTTCATGCTATGTGATCATGCGACAAACCCTGTGTGTGAGCAGTGGCGGTTATGCAGAAAGGTAGAAGGGTGACCTGGAGGTGTGTCGCATGTTCGCATAGCCCATTTCCTGGCTATGCGATCATGCGACCATTGTTGAATGTTGCCGTTGCGAAGTTAAGGTGGGTCAACGGTGCCAGTGCTGTCATGTTGCTCGATTCTGGTTGGCTACTGACTGGTGATGTGGCTGGAGACTTCTGAGTGGGTTGTGATCATAGTTGCACGACTAAAGATAAAGGTTAAGTCGTGAAGCCCGAGAAAAATAAGAGGGTCTACGGTCGGGACTTAAAGCTGGTCTCAGTTTGAATATGGGCCGTCGATTCCCTACAAGCGCCAAGATATGACCGTTGTTTTTCAATTCTAAATTTGCAGATGGTTTTTGCGATAGGAAGTACCAAAATTGAGGGTTTTAGAAGTAAATATCGGTATCAACCGATTACTGTTGCTGAAAGTTGAAATGATTTCATTCTGAACATTAGGCCCTGCAACAATGGGCTTGAACTAATGATAGATACTTTGTTAATTTATGTTTGTATTTATATATATAAAAATCTCGGCTTCGGCCCTTCATCGATCAAAAAAAAAAAAAAGTTAGATGATCTTATTCTTCTATTTTTTTTAATGGAGGATTCTTTCAATCATAAAGTTATTTTAGTTATTCTAAAGAGTCTTATGCTGAAATCTCTCCCGCTAAGAGTCAAGGAGTGGGGTATTATTCCCACCAAATAAGTGGAGGACACATGACGTCATTCCTTGTTATGTCAAAAACATCATCCCTTATTATGTCAAACCTTACACGCAATAAATCTTGAAGACTTGATATCTATACTCTTGAGAATCTTTAAAATTTAAAATTCTTTTTTGAATAAAATAAATGAAAGGTATAAATATACTATTGAAAAACCAATAAATACAACATAGAGGAGCAAAGCTCAACTTTCAAATTCTTGAAAGCATAGCTCAACCAAGACTAGATATAGATTGAAGTGCTATTTTTTTGAAAAAAAAGGTAAACATTTTCCAGTCACATTTTACCTACAGTACCTACAAATTTTAACCAAAATCCCTGAGTTTAACAGTCAATTATATTCCCGACTCATCCTTGTTAAACGTAACGTATGCTTCTTTACAGTTCCAGCGAGTTTACATAATTTCAAGCTTTTCTTACCTACAGCTGTCATTTCCATAACGCTTCACTGGCAAAGCCCTTTAATATTTCAAACCCTCCGCCTCCCATATCTCTCCATTATATATACATATACCATCTTAGACAAAACCAAATAGTCCGCTTTTTGCAGTTTGTTTTGGTAGGTTAAATTGCAGTTTCTGTATGTTATTTAATTTCCATTTTTAAGGTAGATAATTAAGGCTGGTTAAACTTTTAGGGTTCTTGTTTTTTTAATGTTTGCAGTGAATCAGAGGAGAAAGTTGATATTATCCCAGCATGTCTAATACTGAGGGTAGGAGAGGTGGGATGATGATGACGGATCCAATGGATGTGGCAGCTCATATGTGGAATCTATGTGCCAACAATGATTTTACAATTCCCATTCATATTCTTGTGGATTGGCTTGAAACTGAACAAGCCCACATCTTCAAAGCTAACTTGCCTGGTATTGTTTAATATATGTTGATAATAACTTTTCAGTACAATGTTTTATCAAAGATTTATTATGTAGTTGTGGGTCTGTTTTTTTAATCTATGTAAAATATTATATATGATAATATTTTTTTTTAAAGTGATTGGGAAAGATTGTGTTTAATTTATTTATATCAATGGAATTTTAATAGTTTAAAATTTTGTTTTGGAAGGTTTGAAAAAAGAGGATGTGAAAGTTCAAGTGGAAGAGGGTGGTGTTATGCACATAAGTGGAGAGTGTAAGAAGGATGAGGTGGATGAGAATAGCAAGTGGCATCGTTTGGAGAGAGCATATGGAACTTTTTCCCGTCGCTTTGGCCTACCAGGGAATGCCATGTTGGATCAAGTGAAAGCCAACATGACAAATGGAGTGCTCACTCTCACAATTCCAAAGGCTGTTGACAGGAAGCCTAAATTCATGCCAATAACTATATCTGAAAACTAACTTCAGTCTTATGTGATGATTTTGTATGAAGAATAAAGCATAGAGAAAATATTCTCTATGCAATTAAAGCCAAAGTTTCAGTTATTTCAATATATGAATTAAAAACTACTTATTTTGAACAAATTTGTTTCTAATATTTTATTTTGAACTTGGCATCTATTTTTTTATAAAGATACATATTATTTGAATTTTATGAATATGGTTTAGAAATGAATAATTAAACTAAAATACTTATTTCAACAATATTCTCTTTAATATTCTTTAAAGCCCACTATTTACTTTTAATTCCTTATCTTCTGATTTTAAGATTGCCAGAAATTATTCAAGCCATGTGTTATAACTACAAATTCACCGTCCTAAACATTTTACAATCTGCACATTTTGAATTTCTGCAGGTGCTACTTTAAATACCGTCACTCATTGCATTATTACACAAACGTTTCACATTCTGCAGATTTATATTCAATGAAGTGGGAGTAATTTTTAATTTTCTTAAAACTAGCACTTGCACCTCCTTCAGGTGCAAGGATGTGCTGATAAAGATATATTTATAAGTTATTATAAATTTGGTGTATATTGTTTTTGTGTTCATAATTTGTGAAATTTTGTAATTGTTTATCATTTAAGTAAAAGTATATGACAATTACGAAACTAAAGTAAAAGTAATGTATTATGAGGATAAACATTGAAGATGAAGATGATTATATTGATATTTGGCATGTCTATATAATAGAATATTTTTGAACTAAAATACTTGAAACATTTACATGTAAAAGAAAAAAGTATTACATATTATGAGTTTGACTCGGAAACTACACAGTTAATTCTTTATAGCAATATCACACATTTGGCCATAATAATTTGAAGGTAATTTTGTTTTTTTTATTTGATCCCTACAAGCTGAAACAAGAAGTTTGTGAATTTTTATAAAGAATGTATGAATGGTCATGTGTAAATGGTAACAAATGTAGAAATATGAATGTTTTTGATGCAAGGAAAAAAATTAGTAAGTACTTGACATAGTAATATACAAATTACCGACAACAACATATACAAAATGCAGTTGAAACTATAGAAGGATTTTAGGTCACATACTACAAATAACCAAGTTTGTTCTTAGTATTGTAAATAAATTTGTTATTTCAGTTTACAATTTTATTTTTTAATGTCTTCTATAAATGTCATTTGATATTTATTTGAAGTCAAAGACACGAGAATTTTTGAATTATCTCTCCATCTATATAAGATTACTTATGTCAATAATATCACCATTCCTCTCAAAATTGGTAAATATTTGATTACATATAATTTTTTATCAACATACCTCTTGTACCTTTTTCAGGTAGGAATGACAGGAACAATTAGTGGTTATAATGAAAATGCTGAACAATACTCTTTGTAAGAAATCACTATTGGGGATTGTGGCATAATAATGGGAAAAAGAGATGATCCAATACAATATCTACACAACTAACTTACAATATGAGTCTTGCGAGAGTAATTAATACAAACAGAGCATACAAAGTAGAAAACAACATTTTGACTGGGCACTATTGGGAGAGAATCCTTTGTTGACCAATCCAAATGCCTTTGTAGGCTACACGGAATTTGGGAGGATGTTGCAGGAGACAATCTTCAAATGGAAAGCGTGTGGTACATCAACTGGTTGGTAATATGAACTGCAGGCCAAATTTCATGTTGCATTCTCAACAACCATGACATAAGTTATATGATATTTTTCAGCATTAGATTTTACATTCAAAACAGATTTGAAACTCTCCATTTTTATCCAACTATGCTATGAATACATAAAATCCATGAATATAAATAGAGATCCAATCTCATCTACTCACACCTTCTTCTTGCAATGACAAAGCCAAAATATTGTTGACTTCGCAAGTTAAAAGGTGAAACAACGTACGTGTGTTGGTATGTTCGTAAGAACAAAGTGCCTTTCAATTTTAAAAAAATCGCTTCCAAAATGAAATGAGCAAGGCACTCATTCTGTGAGAAGGGCACAACGTGTAAATGTAAAACTTAATAACATGTAAATAGAACATATCAGGGATCAGCAATGCTTGTCAAAATAAATGGCCCTTATGAGAATACAATGAACCCATCAGAATACTCAGAGACACCTCAAAAATAAGAGAATATATTCCATTATTATCTCTAGCCACTACTTAAACAATGAATATATTCCTTTATAAAAGAAAGTAATGCTAACACAACAAAAAATGCATGTTATTTAGCTCTACTCTGGAATCCATACGCTCAGTGCAATTGGACCGTTTGCATTCGGCAATGACTCAGTTCTCTAGGTTATCTTCTTCGCTCGCCCATTTCTGTTTAATAAGATGGGACTCTCCGCGGATTTTGTCTAGAAGAGGGGTGGAGTCGACTCTGTCTGGGGTTCTTGATTCGGAAGAGGCTTCTTCAAGGGGGTTCCAAATGCTTTTATTTCCTTAGATCTCATAGAGTGCACTATTTTGTCCTTTTACTGTTTAATTTTGGGCAAGATATGAAATTGCTTCATGGTTTTGGCTGTAAACAGACCTATCAAGTTAACCAACTTCTATGACTGCCCTTTTTCGCTGAGGTGTTTGGATCACACATGAACAACTCTGCACTTATGTGATGTTTGTGTGATTGACAAAAATAATAACATAATTATTGTCGTATCTTTAATTAATGTTTGTATGTTGTGTGTAAAGTCTACTCCTTGTTCAAATTGGCTTGCTAGAAGTGTTGAAAATGTTGATTCAAAAACATTTATACGATTACAAAAGCTTTGTTCAATAATATGAAGTGTGGAAATATCATGCCCATTAATTCATGCCAGTATGTTATGAAAAAAGTTTGATTCTTCGTTGAAATGTTTTGCTATTAGTGGTGACAATATTTCAAGTTGCATACTCAGTAAAGTTGAATAATGATTTGAGATTAGTGACTTGGTCAGAGCTTAACTAACTCTTCTAATCCGATTCAAATAATATATAAGAAGGTTTTAGGTTTTCAAAATAATAAGAAAAATGAGACGAGGAAATAATTTATCCACTTTCTGTCTAAGATACCCACTCATCTTTGCTTTGCAATTGTCCTTTAAATCCCACTTGCCAATCTTCAGACTTTCCTCTCTGTAATGTTCTCTCCTATATCTTTTTCCATCTCTTCTTGATCATCACGCAACACTGAAAATTTCACATTCACACATAAAATTACTTTTTTGCTCTACATAAGTGCTCATATTTATGATATAAATTTGATGAATCTGATGATTGTTCAAAGAAAAAAGGGGCATGTTTGAGCAATTTTGGTTCATGTCATAGGAGGATAAGGAGGTATATTAATTATGTCTTTCAGTGAGATAAACTCTTTACATGCAATCTCTAAAGATTCATGATTGAACTCAAAGCATTTTGTATTAAATTTCACATTGTTGGAAAATTCAAAATACATGTAATATTTCTTCTAAAGATTAATTTATCACATCTTTTAGGTGGATGTCACTATCACTCATTTTAAATGTGAAGGATTTATTAAGTTGATTGAGGGTTGAGGTAATTCCCTGCTTCAACATAGCAAGCTTGGTCAAAGGATTAAAATCCAAAGAGTCGTAAATTTGAGAAACAATCCCCTTATGATTTTGTGGTGTGAGGCACCAAATTGGTATAAACTATAATGCTTAGCGGTTATGTAAATACTAATATTCTACATTTACCTTAGTGCACATGTATTTGTTTTGGTATTTATATATTAAAAATCATGAACATGATACATGATTAAATCATATGAGAGTCAGTTCAGGTTGTATCAACTAAAATAAAGACCACACGGGGTTCTCAGTTGTGTATCCATACTACCCCCAAACCATGCAGGGTCTTAGTTAAAAAGGTAAAAAAAAAAAAAAAAAAGTGTCAATCGACACATTAGTATTTTCTCTAAACATCTATACATCTTTTCTAAAAAATCTTATACATATTTGATAATTGAAAAAACCTAATCTTCCTATTCATATTCGGTAAACAACCTATATATACTTGATATTGTCATAATCTTTACTTAATAGTCTATTGTCATCTATTAAATTCCCAGCCAAGAGGATGTCAAAATTTCTTGCTTTTACTGTATTGTTCATTGTCGTTCCATGGAGGGCCTATGTCTTAAAGATCTTCATTGGATCTCACAAAATCAACTGTGAGATGTTCCCCACAATTAACATAAAATCTTAGACCTCTCTAAAAATCTAGGTCTCTTTCCAAAGTTTTAGGTGGATATTTATTATTGTATTTCTTTTAGAATTCAAGATAACCTTTCATGTGTAAAACATTATATGCTCTATTGAAGGGAAGATTTCTTCCATATTTAACTTCATCCTTGTTGACTTCCACAATTCCTTGTTTCAATAAATTTAGAAACTAGTCTTTAGAAATCTCCATCATGATTGTGACCTGCATAGTAGGTTTGGTATTTGATTCCTACCTCATATTTGGGTAAGCATTGGGAAGTTCACCATCGAAGATGTATTGTACAACATAGGGTGAGATAATATGCTAGCGGATTAATGAATGTTTGCATACATGTGGAGATGTTAGTCTTACAATATGAACCATTAATTATATAATTGGAATATCATAGAAAAAATTTCTTCTTGTTTGAAAATAGATGACTCATACAATTGGTGTGCTAAGGAAAATTTGAGCTAGTGAATTTCTAGCGAATTTATCATTACATAGATAATAATTGAATATCCCTTGGTGACACTTAACACCCTCATTTAAGCTAGTTAATCATTATTCAATATTTCTAACTTTTGAACAATATCCTTTACTTTTTTCTTATCATGTTCATTAATTTTACATTGTTGGGAGTCCTCTATTTTATTCTAAGACCAACTTCTCCTCTCATCTCTCTTTGAAACCCTAGAATTATCTCCAATAGATCAAAAAAATAGGGGAACATCCACCATCTTGAATTTAAGAATGAAATATTTGCTCTGTCTCTGCACATTTGAATATGTGCCCCTTTCACACTCATCTTGTAAATCCATCCCAATTATAGATGATATTTTCAATCAAAACTGGGATATCTTCTACATAGTAGTAGTTTTGAGAAAATTGGGGGAACTGGATGCATTAACATTACCCCATTGTAGAGATCCTTTCCCATCACCGATCTCATGTTGTCTAACCATGTCTAAACTTTGAGGAAAATGGAGTGGAAGCAACTGGGCCTTTTAGAATAAATTATCTGCAAAAAGAATGGATCGATTTGTGTTGGGGAGGATCAATGGAGTTGAAATAGAGAAGATAAATATCATTTATTCTACTTCTTTAACATCATTGTTCATGGACTAATATTGTTCTTGAAGGGACAATCATAGTCTAGAGGCCGACAAAAATCTATTTCAAACAATGGATTATCATCATCTTCATGAGGTTACTCTTGATAATTATCAGCCTCAATGGAATTGAGTGAGAATGAGTGATTTTCTTGGGTCTCTAAACTGTATTTAGATACATTTTTATGAGTCTTTTCCTGGGGTTTAAGGAACTTGTATTATTTATTGTCCTCTATAGTTAATCTTATTGAACCCCAAGTCAGTTTTATATTAGATAAGGACTCGCATTCATGATTTAGCACTCGTTCAGTATTTTCTCTACACATGGAAGCTAAAAACCTTATTTTCTAGTCAACCCTCTCTGGTCATGAAGATTTTTGATCCTAGTATATGGATCCATCAAGTGTACAAGGAATTCCAATATATTTCATATATGTTTGGCCCAAAAAATAGGATTGATGAAGTATTGCTTAGCAGAGAAGGGTAAAAAAGTGTTGATGTAATGCCCCCACCAGGGAACCCAAGAGATAATAACCTAAAACATGATACTAAGTTTACAGAATAGTTTTTTTTAAAAACTGTTTACAAACAATGATGAATAAACAAGTGAAAGTAAAACATGAAGTCCATAAGAATATAAGCATATATCATAAATATAATCTCAATGGTAGATTACACATCTCAAGGGTTCCTTGTCATAGAAACTATGAATGTAATAACAACTAAAAATCTACATAATACATCATAAGTTACATTTGAATAATAAAGTACACATACTCATCAAACATCCACTGTACATGTTTCAGGGTATGTGATTACAATAAATAAAAAATAAAAAAGAGAAATGTAAGATCAAGAACAAAACTCCAAGAAGATAGGAAAGGAAGTAAATGCAACTAGGATCAGCCAAAATTGGTACGAGGATGACAGAGTCTCAAATGGTAAAAGAATTACTACCACCTGACCTCATGGAAACTTGTGGTTCCACTCCCACCATTCTGAGGAGATAACATCAAATCCAAAATGGATAACAATACCAAACAATTAGGTAGACTGAGTAAGGATCCTAGAAGCTCCTATCTCAAGGTACAACTCATAAGTACGAGGTACACATAATAATCCCAGAGGGAACCAACACATGTAGGAAACCTAGAATGAAATCAAGGAGGTGTCATCACATGAGTCAAGTCTAAGGTCACCTAGTAGCCTCACTGGACTCCAATCCCTAGTAACTCTATGGAGACCAGTAATCCTCTCATGTAGACAAGGAACAAATAACTATGCCAGACTCACCATCACTATTGGATGGGAAAGCATCTTCTCCCACTCCCATCCTTAGCCTATACTAGCACTCAAGGCATGGGCGAGGAACCATTATCTTATTAATTAATTTTAATCCTCATTTAATTTAATGTTATCACTTGATTAAGTAACCTACTAAGGATAACCAGGTAGCCACTTTCGGGCTCCAATGCCTCCAAAGTAAGCCACTTCCTTTCTAACACCTAGATAACCTACCCTAGGTCAAATTATGACTCTAAGTCAACAAGGTCTCGAAATCTCAATAGTTGGTTCCAAGAAGTGATAGGAACACAAATATATAGAAACCATCTTAATATAATTCTTCACAAAGGGTGGGTTTTAGTGATCAATTCCATCCATGCATACAAAACAAACATGCAAAAAATAGTAATTTCTAATTCTTGCCTCTGGTAATAGTCCTACTGAACAGACATACTAAACCCCTCTAAAACCCCAAATCACATAAGGAAATAAAAGACAATAATAGAATTTAATTTGATAAACCAATTTGTAATATCCATCACAAAAATTAGTTCATCCTATAATTACTAATAGATTATAATTATACAAAAGATAATTAAATTCTAACCCTACAATTTAATTTATAACATCCACAAAATTAATTGAATTTAGGCATTAAAATTACTAACTGAATAATCTTATAGTCCAAAATACACCCATAAAATTGATTGAATCCACAAAAGCAACCACAATATAAAAGTCACTAAAATTTAGCCAATAAATTTAGTTAACTAATCAATATCCTTCCACAACTAAATTGCAAAACCATGTAAATATCCCATTAATTCAAATGCATGTGAACTTATTATATTTACATGACAAAATAATATAAACAACATTTTAAATTTCGAATTGAAATCAACATATATATATATATATATATACATATATATATATACATATATATATATACATATATATATATATATATATATATATATATATATATATATATATATATATATGTATATATATATATGTATATATGTATATATATATATGTATACATATATATCCATATATATATATATACATATATATATATATACATATATATATATATACATATATGTATATATACATATATGTATATATACATATATGTATATATACATATATGTATATATATATATATATATATATATATATATATATATATATATATACATATGTATATGTATATGTATATATATATGTATATATACATATATATATATATATATATATATATATATATATATATATATATATATATATATATATAATATATATATATATATATATATATATATATATATATAACAAACTATTTTCAACCTTTAAATAACATATAAATTTAATTGTTAATTTTTAAAACAAAAAGAAATTAGCTAATGTGGGGGCGAGGGGGGGCACTGTACCCCTTCCCCACACCCCAAGCATACCCAAGGTACTGTCATGGCAGTCCCAAGGACTACGCACGACAGACCGACATTACCCTTGGGGTTGTCATGGTAGTCCCTCATGGGGAAGTTTCCCATGGGGGTTGCGTACAACAAACCCCAAG
Source organism: Chamaecyparis obtusa (assembly GCA_027943335.1). Classification (NCBI taxonomy): domain Eukaryota; kingdom Viridiplantae; phylum Streptophyta; class Pinopsida; order Cupressales; family Cupressaceae; genus Chamaecyparis; species Chamaecyparis obtusa. The sequence goes on along the minus strand of BSBK01000634.1, from coordinate 709,553 downwards.
GCCTGTGCAACAGTCCCCATGGGGGCTGGACATGACCCAAGGCTGTTGTGCAGCCTATGCTGGCCCAGGCTATGCCCACCTCCCAAAACCAATAATATTTCTTTCAAAAAAATAAAATTGTTTGCTACCATATTTATTATTTATTATTTTTTCTTAATGATATCCATTTTAAAACAAACATTAAAAAATATATTTAGCTCAAAAAAAATAATCTTCACCAGCAATTAATTTTTCGATTGTAAAATAGTAAGGTAGGGAATTTTTTTTTTTTTAAAAAGTAAGAATTAAATTCCAAATTTAAATTTAAATCTTATAAATGAATCTAATCGGGTTTTATCTGATCTTCTATTTTTCATTTAAAATAACAATTCAAATTTTTCATAATTAAACCCATCATTTTCTAAATCTAGGGTTTTTAGACAACCAATATTAATTCCAACTAATATTAATTCTTACCAGAATTTCACAATTTCAATCCCTAATGAAATTTAATCAATAATTCATAAGCAATAATTGGAAGCAACAAGAGTCTCTTAAGACTGATTTCAGAATTCCAGAAAAGAGAAAATTCATGAAAGAAAATTATAGACATGCAAATCTAACAAGCATGAAGAATATAGTTCCTTCAAAATTGCAAACCACAATCACAAGGATAAACAATTCCTACCTCAAACACCAAATAATAAAACTGACGATGACCAGAACGAAGGCAAAACCAAGCTATCAGAAAATTACTCCAAATTGAAAGTCTTCACCCAAAAATCTCCAAAATCAGTGTTGAGAAAAATGGTCAAACCCTCAACATATAGGAAATTTCATTCCTCGTTGGAACTCAACTCCACAAAAATCTTTTGTCTAATCAATTTCTAATTTCCAGCTTAATTTCAGTTGAACTAAAGACCAATTCCTAATTTGCTCTTGTTGAAAACACTTAACTTAAAATTACCTAACTCTTTTAATTTAATTTAACCAATTTTGATTGTGAAACTTAATGCATCCTAATAATTTAAAAATAAAATATTTAGTGCACTAAAATTTCCACATGCTAAATTAATTCCTAAATTAATAAATACCCTTTTAATTGAAAAGGTTAAATTTACAATTAAATAATCTTAAGGTGAATGTATTTAATTAATTCTCATTAATTAATAATTCTACCACACAATAACCTTTTAAATAATAAATTTAATTTAATAACTATATTTAATTAATTTTTAATTAATTAAATAACCTCACAAGTAAATAGCTAAAATAGCAAGAATCTAATTTATTTAAATTACACAATTTAATCTAAATAAATTTTATAATTATAGAAATCACATCAATAACCAAATCAAATAAACTCAAAGAACCACATTCATAAAAGGGATATAAACTTACATCAGCTGGATGAGTTTAAAAGGGTAGAATATCATAATCTTGTCCACTATTTCAGGACAAATGTATGGCTTAGGTTAGGATTTGGATCTGAATATGATCTCCCCTCCTTTACCATTGAGACTAGTGATAGGGCATGCTCATCCTGACAATTCAAGGAAGTTGATGCCTGGTACTTGCAACCTGCATACAAACCATATATATATATATATATATATATATATATATATATATATATATATATATATATATATATATATATATATATATATATATATACACACACATATATATACATATATATACATATATATATAGGGTCATCATGTAGATCCCACAAGCAGGTAACTACAACTTCTTCCCTCGACCATATCAAACACATCATATAGAAAAATAAAAAGCATACATGAACACCATACACATGCAAGTATGGGGTAAGTATAGTCATAATTATAAGCATCATTTTGAAACATGTACAACATCATCATAACTAACAACATATAATTACATCAATATAAACACCATAATCATCCATTTATTAAAATTCACCATGTAGTGTCATACAACCAAAATCATAATAAAACTAAAATATCAATGCACACATGAAAGTGGCCTAAAAGAGTTTGATAATATAAATACTAAAAATCAAACTATGAGTGGGCACTACAATTGACATTGACAATCGGAATTAACTCAAACTAAATTTACACATATAAATTGCACAAAGAACAAGTGAGTGGTTTTATGCACAACAACATGTTGTCAGTGGTCTTACTTATAATTGTATATAGACCAAAAGATAGATTCTAAAACTAAGCCTTGGAAAATGTTTAAGAAGTCCTTAAACTTAAGAATTCTTGCTTCAATAAGTAGTTTTAAATCTAAAATAGGTGCTCATTAATGTGGGGGACAAATTTCCAAACTTGTCTTTCAAGGGTAGGTTCATTCAGATAAGCATAAAGTGCATGTAAGATATCTAGCAGTAATTTCAACGAGCCCACTAAATGTTTAGACAATTCCATTAAAACTCTATTAATGCATACTAAACAATTACATGAGACTAGATTAAAACTATGTTATTGAATAATGAACAAGATTCAATTTCATAAAAAAAAACTATCCTACTGAATACTAACACAATTCAATCTAAATACCCTTTTTTATTATCTTCTCATTGATAATGGACTAGGGAGCATAATATGAAGGAGGAGGAAAAAAATTATAAACAATTTTCTAAAGAAAAACTTACAAATTTCATGAACCCATTAAATGATTAGTTCCATTAAAACTCTATTAATTGAAATAATCTAATTGTTGTAAGACAAATAGATTTTAATCTATATTTTTAAGCTTGTTTGAGATCTTTATGTTATACTTGAGAATCTTGTATACCCAAATATTCAATCCCCTAATTGCTTGAATCAATGGTATATATATAACATGAGTCCATAAACAAAAAAGTGAATCCATGAACCCATTAAAGTGAATCTTAATAAGGTTTGTCCTTTAATCAGGACCTACCTATTGTAATACTCGGCTCCTAATAGGGTACAAGGTTATTATACCTATAGTGCAAATATTTGTGGGTACCATCCCCACCGGGGTAGAACAAGTCAAAATATTTTGTTATTAGCAATAAGTTTGAAATTAAAATTTAAGTATTCTATATTGGCATCAATTGATTCACCCGCTGCCACAGTTGATTGGGACACTATTATTCTAACAAAAATAACTCTTTAAATGAAATAATATCAAAAAATATTTAAAAATATATTACTTATTATATCCTTATCTATTTAAGTATGTAATTATTTATTCTTGTATTTATCAAATTATATAATACTTTAAAAAAGTGTTTATAATTTTTATTATAATATATAAGATATCCGTTAAATAGTTCTATTGTAAAACTACTTATCTTTAGAAAGGACAATTAACACATTGAGTAGAATTCATTTTGGAAAAGATGTTCATTATGAAAAGATTACATTTTTTTATGGAGACTTGATTCTTCTTGAGAATCTTTCAATTTCACTAGTAGATCAAGAATTTATTGACTTGACATAATTTTTCTAAAATATAATAAACTAAAAAATTATATGAATGAACTTATAATTTTATTTTATTTTAATGGAGGATTCTTTTAACCACACTAAAAAGTTAGATGATCTTTTTTTTTTTAATGGAGGATTCTTTCAATTACAAAGTTATTTTAGTTATTCTAAAGAGCCTTATGCTGAAATCTTTCCCGCTAAGAGCCAAGGAGTGGGGTATTCTTCCCACCAAATAAGTGGAGGACACATGATGTCATCCCTTATTATGTCAAAAATTACACGCAATAAGTCTTGAAAACTTGATCTCTATAGACTCATTAAGAATCTTTAAAATTTAAAATTCTTTTCTAGACAAAATAAGTATAACATATAAATATATTATTAAAAAACCAATAAATACAACATAGTTTCAAATACTCAAAAGCATAGCTCAACCAAGACTAGATATAGAATTATACAGGACAAAAATTGAAATACTATTTTCTGAGGAAAATTTGTAAACATACTACAGTCACATTTTACCTACAATACCTACAAATTTCAACCAAATCCCTGAGTTTAACAGTCAATTATATTCCCGACTCATCCTTGTTAAACGTAACGTATGCTTCTTTACAGTTCCAGCGAATTTACATAATTTCAAATCGATTAGATTGAGCATTTCTTACCTACAGCTGTCATTTCCATAACACTTCACTGGCAAAGCCCTTTAATATTTCAAACCCTTCGCCTCCCATATCTCTCCATTATATATAAATATACCATGTTAGACAAAACCAAATAGTCCGCTTCTTGCAGCTTGTTTTGGTAGGTTAAATTGCAGTTTCTGTATGTTATTTAATTTCCATTTTTAAGGTAGATTATTAAGGCTGGTAATATTTTTAGAGTTTTTGTTTTTTTGTGTTTGCAGTGAACCAGAGGAGGAAGTGGATATTATCCCAGCATGTCTAATACTGAGGGTAGGAGAGGTGGGATGATGATGACGGATCCAATGGATGTGGCAGCTCATATGTGGAATCTATGTGCCAACGCTGATGTAACAATTCCCATTCATATTCTTGTGGATTGGCTTGAAACTGATCAAGCCCACATCTTCAAAGCTAACTTGCCTGGTATTGTTCATAGATTCAAGTGGGTTTTAATATATGTTGATGACAATTTTTCAGTACAATGTTTGATCAAAGATTTTTTATGTAGCTGTGGGCCTGTTTCTGTTAATCTATGTAATAATATTTTTCTTTAAAGTGATTGGGAAAGATTGTGTTTAATTTATTTATATCAATGGAATTTTAATATTCTCTAATTTTGTTTTGTAAGGTTTGAAAAAAGAGGATGTGAAAGTTCAAGTGGAAGAGGGTGGTGTTATGCACATAAGTGGAGAGTGTAAGAAGGATGAGGTGGATGAGAATAGCAAGTGGCGTCGTTTGGAGAGAGCATATGGAACTTTTTCCCGTTGCTTTGGTCTACCAGGGAATGCCATGTTGGATCAAGTGAAAGCCAACATGACAAATGGAGTGCTCACTCTCACAATTCCAAAGGCTGTTGACAGGAAGCCTAAATTCATGCCAATAACTATATCTGAAAACTAACTTCAGTCTTATGTGATGATTTTGTGTGAAGAATAAAGGATAGAGAAAATATTCTCTATGCAATTAAAGCCAAAGTTTCAGTTATTTCAATATATGAATTAAAAACTACTTATTTTGAACAAATTTGTTTCTAATATTTTATTTTGAACTTGGCATCTATTTTCTTATAAAGATACATATTATTTGAATTTTATGAATATGGTTTAGAAATGAATAATTAAACTAAAATACTTATTTCAACAATATTCTCTTTAATATTCTTTAAAGCCCACTATTTACTTTTAATTCCTTATCTTCTGATTTTAAGATTGCCAGAAATTATTCAAGCCATGCGTTATAACTACAAATTCACCGTCCTAAACATTTTACAATCTGCACATTTTGAATTTCTGTAGGTGCTACTTTAAATACCGTCACTCATTGCATTATTACACAAACGTTTCACATTCTGCAGATTTATATTCAATGAAGTGGGAGTAATTTTTAATTTTCTTAAAACTAGCACTTGCACCTCCTTCAGGTGCAAGGATGTGCTGATAAAGATATATTTATAAGTTATTATAAATTTGGTGTATATTATTTATTGTGTTCATAATTTGTGAAATTTTATAATTGTTTATCATTTAAGTAAAAGTATATGACAATTACGAAACTAAAGTAAAAGTAATGTATTATGAGGATAAACATTGAAGATGAAGATGATTATATTGATATTTGGCATGTCTATATAATAGAATATTTTTGAAGTAAAATATTTGAAACATTTACATATAAAAGAAAAAAGTATTACATATTATGAGTTTGACTCGGAAACTATATAGTTAATTCTTTATAGCAATATCACACATTTGGCCATAATAATTTGAAGGTAATTTTGTTTTTTTTATTTGATCCCTACAAGCTGAAACAAGAGGTTTGTGAATTTTTATAAAGAATGTATGAATGGTCATGTGTAAATGGTAACAAATGTAGAAATATGAATGTTTTTGATGCAAGGAAAGAAATTAGTAAGTACTTGACATAGTAATATACAAATTACCAACAACAACATATACAAAATGCAGTTGAAACTATAGAAGGATTTTAGGTCACATACTACAAATAACCAAGTTTGAATTTGTTATTTCAGTTTACAATTTTATTTTTTAATGTCTTCTATAAATGTCATTTGATATTTATTTGAAGTCAAAGACATGAGAATTTTTGAATTATCTCTCCATCTATATAAGATTACTTATGTCAATAATATCACCATTCCTCTCAATGAAGTGGGAGTAATTTTTAATTTCCTTAAAACTAGCACTTGCACCTCCTTCAAGTGCAAGGATGTTCGGATAAAGATATATTTATAAGTTATTATAAATTTGGTGTATATTGTTTATTGTGTTTATAGTTTGTGAAATTTTTTAATTGTTCATCATTTAAGTAAATATATGAAATAATTATATTGATATGTGACGTGTTCATATAATAGAATATTTTTGAAGTAAAATATTTGAAACATTTACATATAAAAAAAATATATTTATTACATATTATGAGTTTGACTCAGAAACTACACAGTTGATTCTTGATAGCAATATCACACATTTGACCGTAGTGATTTGAAGGTATTTTTGTTTCTTTGATTTGATTCCTACAAGCTGAAACAAAAAGTTTGTGATTTTTTATAAGAAATGTATGAATGGTCATGTATAAAAGGTAACAAATGTAGAAATATGAATGTTTTTGATGCAAGGGAAGAAATTAGTAAGTACTTCACATAGTAATATACAAATTACCAACAACAACATATGTAAAATGCAGTTGAAACAATAAAAGGATTTTAGCTCACATACTACAAATAACCAAGTTTATTCTTAGTACTGTAAATAGATTTGTTATTTCAGTTTACAAATTATTATTATTTTTAATGTCTTCTGTAAATGTCATTTGATATTTATTTTATGCCAAAGATATTGAAAATTTTGAATTATATCTCCATCTATAAGATGTACTTATGTCAATAATATCACCATTCCTCTTAAAATTGATAAATATTTGATTACATATATTTTTTTATCAGCATAACTCTTGCACTTTTTCGGGTAGGAAGAACAATTAGTAGTTATAATGAAAATGCTGAACAATACTCTTTGTAAGAAATCACTCTTTGTAAGAAATCACTATTGGGGATCGTGGCATAATAATGGGAAAAAGAGGTGATCCAATACAATATCTACACAACTAACTTACAATATGACTCTTGCCAGAGTAATTAATACAAACAGAGCATACAAAGTAGAAAACAACATTTTGACTGGGCACTAGTGGGAGAGAATCCTTTGTTGGAGACTGTTCACCATTCCAAATGCCTTTGTAGGCTACATGGAATTTGTGAGGATGTTGTAGGAGAGAGGGATGTGTCTTCAAATGGAAAGCGTGTGGTACATCAGCTGGTTGGCAAAATTTCATGTTGCGTTCTCAACAACCATGGCATAAGTGATATGGTATTGTTCAACATTAGATTTTACTGTCAAAACAGATTTTAAACTCTCCATTTTTGTCCAACTATGCTATGAATACATAAACCCATGAATATAAATAGAGATCCAATCTCTTCTACTAACGCATTCTTCGACTTGCAATGACAAATCCAAAATATTGTTGACTTTGCAAGTTAAAAGGTGAAACAATATATGTGTGTTGGTATGTTCGTAAGAACAAAGTGCCTTTCAATTTTTAAAAAATCGCTGCCAAAATGAAATGAGCAAGACACTCATTCTCTGAGAAGGGCACATGTAAATGTAAACTTAATAACCTGTAAATAGAGCGTATCAGGGATCAGCAATGTTTGTCAAAATAAATGGCCCTTATGAGAATACAATGAACCCATCAGAATACTCAGAGACACCTCAAAAATAAGAGAATATATTCCTTTATAATCTCTAGCCACTACTTAAACAATGAATATATTCCTTTATAAAAGAAAGTAATGCTAACACAACAAAAAAATCCATGTTATTTAGGTCTACTCTAGGATCCATACGCTCAGTGCAATTGGACCGTTTGCATTCGGCAATGACTCACTTCTCTAGGTTATCTTCGCTCGCCCATTTCTGTTTAATAAGATGGGACTCTGTAGGGATTTTGTCTAGAAGAGGGGTGGAGTCGACTCTGTTTGGGGTTCTTGATTCGGAAGAGGCTTCTTCAAGGGGTTCCAAATGCTTTTATTTCCTTAGATCTCATAGAGTGCACTATTTTGTCCTTTTACTATTTAATTTTGGGCAAGATATGAAATTGCTTGATGGTTTTGGCTGTAAACAGACCTATCAAGTTAACAGAACTTCTATGACTGCCCTTTTTCCCTGAGGTGTTTGGGTCACACTCGAACTACTCTGCATTTATGTGATGTTTGTGTGATTGACAAAAATATTAACATAATTATTGTCGTATCTTTAATTAATGCTTGTATGTTGTGTGTAAAGTCTGCTCCTTGTTGAAATTGGCTTGCTAGAAGTGTTGAAAATGTTGATTCAAAAATATTTATACCATTACAAAAGCTTTGTTCAATAATATGAAGTGTGGAAATATCATGCCATTAATTCATGCCAGTATGTTATGAAAAAAAGTTTGATTCTTTGTTGAAATGTTTTGCTATTAGTGGCGACAATCTTTCAAGTTGCATACTCAGTAAAGTTGAATAATGATTTGAGATTAGTGACTTGGTCAGAGTTTAACTAACTCTTCTAATCTGATTCAAATAACATAGGAGGTTTTAGGTTTTCAAAATAATAAAAAAATGAGACGAGGAAATAATTCCTCCACTTTCTATCACAGATACCCACTCATCTTTGCTTTGTAATTGTCTTTTAAATCCCACTTGCCAATCTTCAAACTTTCCTCTCTGTAATGTCCTCTCATATATCTTTTTCCGTCTCTTCTTTATCATCAAGCACAAGGCCTTGAATTAAAGGAAACAAAAGTCAACACTCAAAATTTCACATTCACACATAAAATTACTTTTTTGCTCTATATAAGTGCTCATATTTATGATATGAATTTGATGAATCTGATGATTGTTCAAAGAAAAAAGGGGCATGTCCGAGGAATTTTGGTTCATTTCATAGGAGGATAATGAGGTAAATCAATTATGTCTTTCAGTGAGATAAACTCTTTGCCTGCATTCTCTAAAGATTCATGATTGAACTCAAAGCATGTTGTATTCAGTTTCACATTGTTGGAAAATTCAAAATACATGTAATATTTCTTCTAAGGATTAATTTATCACATCTTTGAGGTGGATGTCACTATCACTCATTTTAAATGTGAAGGATTTATTAAGTTAATTGAGGGTTGAGGTAATTCTCTATTTCAACATAGCAAGCTTGGTCAAATGATTGAAATCTAAAGAGTCATAAATTTGACAAACAATCCCCTTATGATTTTGTGGTGCGAGGCACCAAATTGGTATAAACTATAATGCTTAGTCGTTATGTAAATACTAAAAAGCTACCTTTACCTTAGTGCACATGTATTTGTTTTGGTATTTATATATTAAAAATCATGAACATAATACATGATTAAATCATATAAGAGTCAATACTACCCCCCCAAACCTTATATGGTCTTAGTTAAAAGGGTACACAAAAATAGTGTCAATCGGCACATTAGTGTTTTATCTAAACACCTATACATCTTTTCTATAAAATCCTATACATATATGATAATTGAAAAAACCTAATCTTCCTATTCATATTAAGTAAACAACCTATATATACTTGATATTTTCATAATCTTTATTGAATAGTCTTTTGTCATGTATTAAATTCCCAGTCAAGAGGATATCAAAATTTCTTGCTTTCACTGTATTATTCATTGGTGTTCCATGGAGGGCCTATGTCTTAAAGATCTTCATTCGATCTCACAAACTCAATTGTGAGATCTTCCCCATGGTTAACATGAAATCTTAAACCTCTCTAGAAATCTAGGTCTCTTTCCAAAGTTTTAGGTGGATATTTATTATTATATTTCTTTTAGAATTCAAGATAACCTTTCAAGTGTGAAACATTATATGCTCTATGGAAGGGCGGATCTCTTCCATATTTAACTTCATCCTTGTTGAATTCCACAATTCCTTGTTTCAACAAATTTAGAAACAAGTCTTTAGAAATCTCCATCGTGATTGTGACTTGCACAATATTTTTCATGTTTCATTCCTACCTCATATCTGAGTAAGCATGTGGGAAGTTCACCATAGAAGATGTATTGTACAACATAGGGTGGCATAATATGCTAGCAGATTAATGAATGTTTGCATACATGTGGAGATGTTAGTCTTACAATAAGAACCATTAGTTATATAATTGGAATATCATGGAAAAAAATTTCATCTTGTTTGAGAATTGATGACTCTTGCAATTAGTGTGTTAAGGAAAAATTGAGTTAGTGAATTTATAGCAAATTTATCATTGCATAGATAATAATTGAATATCCCTTGGTGACACTTAACACCATCATTTATGCTAGTTACACATTATTCGATGTTTCTAACTTTTGAACAATCCCCTTTACTTTTTTCTTATCATGTTCATTAATTTTACATTGTTGGGAGTCCTCTATTTTCTTCTAAGACCAACTTCTCCTCTCATCTCTCTTTGAAACCCTAGAATTATCTCCAATAGATCAAAAAATAGGGGAACATCCACCATCTTGAATTTCATAATGAAATATTTTCTCTGCCTCTACACATTTTAATATGTACCCCTTTCACACTCGGCTTGCAAATCCATCCCAATTATAGCTGATGTTTTCAATCAAAACTGGGATATCTTCAACATAGTAGAAGTTTTGAGAAAATTGGAGGAACTGGCCACATTAACATTACCCCACTATAGAGATCCTTTCCCATTACCGATATCATGTTGTCTAACCATGTCTAAAATCTAAGGAACATGGAGTGGAAGCAACTAGGCCTTGTAGAATAAATTATCTGCAGAAAGAATAGATCGATTTATGTTGGGGACGATCAATGGATTTTGAAATAGAGAAGATAGACCTCATTTCTTCTACTTCTTTAACATCATTTGTTCATGGACTACTATTATTCTTGAAGAATCATAGTACAAAGGTAGAGTAAAATCTATTTCAAACAATGGATTATCATTATCTTCATGAGGTTACTCTTGAGAATTATTAGCCTAAATGGAATTGAGTGAGAATGAGTGATTTTCTTGGGTCTCTAAACTATATTTAGATACAGTTTTATGAGTCATTTACTGGGGTTTAAGAAACTTGGTATTATTTATTGTCCTCTTCAGTTAATCTTATTGAACCCCAAGTCATCTTTGTATTAGATACAAACTCACATTTAGGATTTAGCACTAGTTCATGTTTTCTTGACACGTGGAAGCTAAAGACCTCTCTTTTCTAGTCAACCTTCCCTGGTCATGAAGATTATTTATCCTAGTATATGGATCCATCAAGTGTAGAAGAAATTCCAATAATTTTCATATATGTTTGGCCCAAAAAATAGGATTGATGAAGATTTCTTAGAAGGGAAGGGTTAAAAAGCATTGATGTAATGCCCCCACTAAGGAACCCCAGGAGATAATAACCTAAAATATGATACTAAGTTTACAGAATATTTTTTTAAAAATTGTTTACAAATAATGATGAATAGACAAGTGAAAGTAAAAACATGAAGTCCATAAGAATATAAACATACACCATAAATATAATCTCCAATGGTAGATTACACATCTCAAGGGTTCCTTGATGTAGAAACTACGAATGAAATAACAAATAAAAATCTACATAACACATCATAAGTTACATATGAATAATAAAGTACAAATACTCATCAAACATCCACTGTACATGCTGCAGGGTATGTGATTACAATAAATTACAATTACAAAAGGGAAATGTAAGATTAAGAGTTCAAAACTCTAAGATAGGAAAGGAATTAATTACAACTAGGATCATCCATCACTGGTATGAGGATGACGAAGTCTCAAATGGTAAAAAGAATCACTACCACCCAACCCCATGGAAACCTGTGATTCCAATCCCACTGTGGTGAGGAAATAACATCAAATCCCAAAAGGATAACAATACCAAACAATCAGGTAGACTGAGTAAGGATCCTAGAAGCTCCTATCTCAAGGTGCAACTCATAAGTACAAGGTACACATAATAATTCTAGAGGAAAAAAACACATGTAGGAAACCTAGAATGAAATCAGGTAAGTGTCATCACATGGTGGCTTCACTGGACTCTGGCCCCTAGTGACTCTATGCAAATTAGTAGTCCTCTCATGTAGACAAGGAACAAATAACTATGCTAGACTCACCATAACTACTAAATGGGAAAGCATCTTCTCCCACTCCCATCCTTAGCCTATACTAGCACTCAAGGCATGGGTGAGGAACCATTAAATCTTATTAAATCATTTTAATCCCCATTTAATTTAATGTTATCACTTGATTAAGTAACTAACTAAGGATACCCAGGTAGCCACTTCTAGGTTCCAGTGCCTCCAAAGTAAGCCACTTCCCTTCTAACACCTAGATAACCTGCCCTAGGTAAAATCATGACTCTAAGTCAACAATGTCTTGAAAGCTCAACAGTTGGTTCCAAGAAGTGATAGGAACACAAATATATAGAAACCGTCATAATATAATTCTTCACAAAGGGTTGGGTTTCATTGATCCATTCCATCCATGCATACAAAACAAAAATAAAGAAAACATTAATTTCTAATTCCCGTCTCTGGTAACAGTCCTACTAGGATGACATACTAAACCCCTCTAAAACCCCAAATCACACAAGGCAATAAAAGATAATAATATAATTTAATTTGATAAACCAATCTGTAATATCGACCACAAAAATTAGTTCATCCTATAATTACTAATAGACTATAATTATACAAAAGATAATTAAATCTAACCCTAGAATTCAATTTATAACATCCACAAAATTAATTGAATTTAGGCATCAAAATTTCTAACTCGATATAATCTTATAGTGATGAAGGGTGATCCTCTTAATACCACAAACACATAACAGATATAGAGAAACAACAACAATATGCAAGAACAGAAAATTGGCTTCTTATTATCTCCACAAATGTGGAATTACAAACTTTCAGAATTACAATATGCAAAGCCACATGGGCATTCCCTTACAATATTCTGTAGGACAAAGCCTTGAACTATTACCCAGATCTACTACCCAGAACTATTCTGAACTGCCTAAGACAATAATACAGCCTTCCTTATATAGGCAATTTTCCACCGCCTGGGAAGGTTCCAGAATTTTTAGCAAATAAGGCCGACCAAACTTAGAATTATTTTATTTTACATTTTATTACATCATAGTCGGCTCAAGATAACCTTTGAAACCCGAACAGAAATTTTGAAGAAAATTATTTTTCGCCATTTCAGGTGGCCCAACTTCCGAAGACCATAAGTCATCACCCGTTGACTCGCTCGGCTATTATAACCCCATTTCGGAAATGCCACGAAGTGCTCTACAGGCTTGACCGGTGCAAGCGCTCGTCACCCAAATTTTTGACCTCATTCGGGGCCTCTAAAGCCTTCAAAACTGAGTTCAAAGTTTCTGTACCCTGCTGCCAATACCGAAAATCTTCAATATCTTCCAATATACACTTGATTTGGCAATGAAACTTTATTGGCAGACTTATATGACCAAAATGAACCTCCAAGAAAGAAATCAGATCATTCTGAGCACATACAAAAATTACCAAAAATAGTAACTTTCCATAAATAGTAGCTCTGCACAAAATAGCCCTTATTGAAAATAAAAACAAAAATATTTTTGGGTGATGCAAGATTGCTCTTACACCCAGGATGCTCCTGCATCAGACACCCAGGGTAATTTGAGAAGTGACCCTGTCATGACTCAGGTGTGCAGAGGAAAACCAAGACGGTTAACCTCCACCCTTGTTAGCCATGATGAATCTTCAACAGGTCGTCCTTTCCACTTGACCAGATATTCTTCATACGTCCTGTTCCTTGTGCTTCTGCCAACACGACTGTCCAGTATATCCTCGATCTCCTTAGTGTCTGAACTAGTTGCTGGAATACTCCACTGTGCTGCTGTGATCTCATCTTCAACACCTCCTTCATGATACTCTGTCAGATCTGAAATGTTAAACACTGGTGAAATATTTAGCTCAGTAGGCAATTCTACCTCATATGCATTTCCTGAATCGTGCTTCTTTAATATCTTACATGGTCCAAACTTTTTCATTTTCAGCTTGTTATATGTACCAACCGGAAATCGCTCCTTCCGCAAATGAACCATGACTTCATCTCCAACTTGAAATTCCTTATACCTCCTTTTCTCATCTACCTTAGCCTTATACTGTGCGTTCATCTTGGTAATATGCTTTCTCACCTCCCCATGGATGTTCTTCAAGTGTTCTGCAAAATCCTCAGCTTCAGCACTACTTATTTCTCCTTTATCTATCTTCCTCAATTCAGATGCATTTCTTGGACTACTTCCATATACAATCTGGAATGGTGATTTACCAGTGCTCCTATTGACAGAATTATTGTATGCAAATTCTGCCTGTGGTAAAATCAAATCCCATCCTGTTGGCTTATCTCCAACCAAACATCTCAGCAAATTTCTCAAACTTCTATTCACCACCTCTGTCTGTCCATCAGTCTGTGGATGATGTGATGACTGAACTTCAAATCTGTCTTCAACTTCTTCCACAATGTACACTAGAAATATCCAACAAACTTAGTGTCCCGATCTGAAACTATGGTCCTTGGCAAACCATGAAGTCTCACTACTTCTTTGAAAAACAATTCTGCTACATGAACAGCATCATTAGTCTTCTTGCAGGGAATGAAATGTGTCATCTTTGAAAATCTGTCAACCACTACAAAAATTGAATCATGTCCCCGCTAAGTCATCGGTAAACCAAGAACAAAGTCTATACTGATATCCTCCCAAGGCTTCTCTGGTACGGGTAATGGCTGATACAACCCTATATTCTACTTCACTCCTTTCACCATCTGACATACTCTACAACTCTGTACAAACTTCTTCACATCTTGCTGCAATTGTGGCCAATAATAATTTTCACTAACCAAAGAAAAGGTTTTGTCACGACCAAAATGTCCAGCCAATCCTCTGCTATGCTTCTCCTTGATGAGATTCTCCTTCATAGAACTTTGTGGAATGCACAACTAACTCCCTCTGAATAGCATATCATCTTGGATGATAAAATCCAGCCATTTCATCCTGTCTAGAGTAATAGGTTCTGTACAAGCCTTCCAAGCTTCACCAAAATCAGGATCCTCTGGATACAAATTCTTGAGTTCCTTGAACCCAACCACCTCAATCTGCATCTCTGTCAGCAATAGTTGCCTTCTACTAAGAGCATCTGTAACCCTATTAGACTTTCCACTTCTGTGTTTCAAAACAAATGTATAACTCTGCAAAAACTCAACCCATTTCAAATGCCTTTGATTCAATTTTCCTTGACTATTCAAATATTGCAAAGCTTGATGATCAGTATACAAAACAAACTCCTTAGGAAGCAGATAATGTCTCCACTTCTTTAAAGCCTGAACTATAGCATAAAATTCTTGATCATAAACAGAATATTTCCTCTTGGCATCATTTAACTTCTCACTGAAATAAGCAACAGGTTTACCTTCTTGGCTCATAACAGCTCCTATTGCAGTACCACTAGCATCACAATCTACTTGAAACACCTTATTAAAATCTGGAAGTGCTAAAATAGGTTGTTCTGTAACTTTTTGTTTCAACAATTGAAAACTCTTTTCCACCCCATTAGTCCACTTAAATTCTTTTCTATCCCTTCTCATTGTTTCAGTCAAGGGTCCACAAATACTACTAAAATTTTTGATAAACTTTCTGTAAAAGCTAGCTAGACCATGAAAAGATCTTACCTCAGTAGCATTCAGAATAGCCTGTACCTTCTCTGGGTCCATTTTCAGACCTTCTGCTGAAACTACAAATCTCAAATACACTAACTCTTTCTTCACAAAACTGCACTTCTTCAAATTAATTAACAATTTCTCTTCTCTCAACTTCTCAAATACCATACAAATATGCATCATATGCTCCTCCAATGTCTTACTAAAGATCAAAATATCATCTAGTTAAACAATGACAAACTTACCCAGAAATTCTTTCAAAACCTCGTTCATGAGCCGCATGAAAGTGCTCGGTGCATTGGTTAGCCCAAAAGGCATGACTAACCACTCATATAGTCCTTCCTTTGTCTTGAAGGTAGTCTTCCATTCATCTCCTTCTCTGATCCAAATCTGGTGATATCCACTCTTCAGATCTATCTTTGAGAAATACACAGCTCCACCCAAAAAATCCATAATATCATCCATTCGTGGCAATGGAAACCTGTACTTGATTGTAATCTTGTTTATTGCCCTAGAATCTGTACACATCCTCCATTCTCCATTCTTCTTTGGTGCTAATACCGCTGGTACAGCATAGGGACTCAGACTCTCTCAAATCAATCCTTTCTGTAACAACTCATGTACTTGTCTGTTCAACTCCTCACTTTCTGCAGGTGTCATTCTGTGTGCTGCCTTATTCAGAAAACTCGCTCCTGGGATCAAGTCCATCTGATGACTAATCTTCCTGACTGGTGGTAATCTATTAGGCACGTTATCGGATACAATATCCTGAAACTCATTCAACAAATCTACAACTTCTACAGGAACATCTTCTACTTCCTCTTTACCGGCTTTTGAAATTAAAGCAAAACATACATGCTCATGCCTCATACCATCTAGGAAATTTCTTCCATCAACAAAAGTTATCCTTGCATTACCACATACCTTTTCTTCAGTCTCCTTCAATGGTTTTAGCTTATGTCGCACTCCATCCTTTGTCAGGGAATAAGTATTCGCACGACCATCATGTACAGCACATTTGTCAAACTGCCATGGTCTACCCAACAACATATGACATGCATCCATAGATATGATATCACACAATACCTCATCTTGGTATCCGCCAATCTTGAACTTCACCAGGCATTGTTCATTGACCATGACCTTGTGGTCATCCTGTACCTAGGCAATCCGATATGGATGTGGGTGTTTCTGTCTCTTGAGCTTCAACTTTGTCACCATCTCTTCTGACACCAAATTGTCAGTGCTTCCACTATCAATAATCATATCACAACATTTACCTTTGCACTTGCACCTGGTGCGAAACAGGCTCCTTCTTTGCTCAGGTTCATTCTCACCACTCAACAGTACTCTTCTGTTAATCAACGTTTCTCCTCTTTTAGCATCTTCAGAATTTGATGATCTGGCATCTTCATCTACATGTGCAACTCTGGCCTGGCCTTCATTTCTCCTGTTTGTTCTTCCTTGGCGCTGAAGACATTCAAATGCTCTATGACCTTCTTCTCCACAGTGAAAACATGTTCCACGGAAGCCACCTTTTCTAGATCCTTGTCCTCTTCCTCTTCATCTCTGATCTCTATTATTCTGATCCTGGAAATGATTAGAATTATTTCCTCACTGATTTTGACTGCTACTGGCCTCATCCTTCTTTTTCGGATCTTCATTTCGGCCACCATATGACCGTCCACCAGATCGTCCACCATGACCTCTTCCGTTTTGTCTGCTCTCAAACTTCTTGTTCAGCTTTTCCTCTACTTTTAGGGCAAACTGGTATGCCTCTTCAATACTGTTCATTCGAACCAGATTCAGCTCCTCCTGAATGCTTGGCCTTAACCCATTAAGGTATCGGGCAACTTTCTCCTTATCAGCTTCTGCATGGCCTGTTCTGATGAGAAGTCGGTAGAACTCCTCTGTATACTCCTGAACAGATCTTCTTGCTTGCTTCAAACGCTGCATTTTCTTCAGTAGCTCAAGCTCATAATCAACAGGAATGAACTGTCGCTTCAATTTATCCACCATCCAATCCCATCTTGTGATTTTATCTTTCCCTCTTCTATTTCGCTCTAATTGAATTTCTTGCCACCAGATCTTCGCATGACCTTTCAATCTGGCTTTCACAAATTTGACCCTATCAGGATCCTCAACATCTTCGTACTCAAAATATTCCTCACATTCATTGATCCAGTCGATCAATTCCTTTGGGTTAAGATTTCTAGAAAATGTAGGAACCTCAATCTTAGGTCTTTTCCCAATCTTGGAAATCACCCGAAAAAGTCTTTCTTCCTCCTGGTTCACAATTTCAGCTTCTCCTTCTTGATATTCTTCTTCGGCTTCATCCTCGCTTTCATCTCTGACATTAAGATTCATTCCTCTGCGAATCTCTTCTTGCAATGCTCTCACTTGTCTCTGCAGCTCTCTAACCTCAGGTGTTACAACACCAGCTCTTCCGCCACGTTCCCTTCGTGGAGGTATTTTTGCGATGCACGCTGAAACCCTAGCCACGGTCCTGGTGCAAACTGCCTCACAGTCGATGATCTGTTTACACACTCAAGAAATCCTGCTCTGATACCACTTGATGAAAGGTGATCCCCTTAATACCACAAACACATAACAGATATAGAGAAACAACAACAATATGCAAGAACAGAAAATTAGCTTCTTATTATCTCCACAAATGTAGAATTACAAACTTTCAGAATTACAATATGCAAAGCCACATGGGCAGTCCCTTACAATATTCTGTAGGACAAAGCCTCGAACTATTACCCAGATCTACTACCCAGAACTGTTCTGAACTGCCTAAAACAATAATACAGCCTTCCTTATATAGGCAATTTTCCACCACCTGGGAAGGTTCCAGAATTTTTAGCCAATAAGGCGGACCAAACTTAGAATTATTTTATTTTACATTTTATTACATCATAGTCGGCTCAAGATAACCTTTGAAACCCGAACAGAAATTTTGAAGAAAATTATTTTTCGCTATTTCAGGTGGCCCAACTTCCGAAGACCATAAGTCATCACCCATTGACCCGCTCGGCTATTATAACCCCATTTCGGAAACGCCACGAAGCGCTCTACAGGTTTGACTAGTGAAAACACCTGTCACCCAAATTTTTGACCTCATCCGGGGCCTCTAAAGCCTTCAAAACTGAGTTCAAAGTTTCTGTACCCTGCTGCCAATACCGAAAATCTTCAATATCTTCCAATATACACTTGTTCTGGCAATGAAACTTTACTGGCAGACTTATATGACCAAAATGAACCTCCAAGAAAGAAATCAGATCATTTTGAGCACATACAAAAATTACCAAAAATAGTAACTTTCCATAAATAGTAGCTCTGCACAAAATAGCCCTTATTGAAAATAAAAATAAAAATATTTTTGGGTGATGCAAGATTGCTCTTACACCCAGGATGCTCCTGCATCATATAGTCCGACATACACCCACATTGATTGAATCCACAAAAGCAACCATAATATAAGTCACTAAAATTCAGCCAATAAATTTAATTAACTATTCAATATCCTCGCACGACTAAATTGCCCAACAAAAATTCCATTCAAATTTAAGCATAATTATTTTCTCCAATAATACATGGAGAAAAATAATTTTCTTATAAAACATGCAAAAACATAAATATCCCATTAATTCAAATGCATGTGAACTTATTATATTTACATGACAAAATAATATAAACAACATTTTAAATTTTCAATTGAAATTGATATATATATATATATATATATATATATATATATATATATATATATATATATATATATATGGGTAACCCCACAATAGTGGGTTACACTTTTTTAGACATGCTAATTTTTGCTAAAATAACACATTTTTAATAAAATATGATTGTTTAAGCCTTGATAGGTTCCATTTGAAGGAATTAATTAGAAATGGTTAGCTCAAATCTTCTTAGATAAAAAAATTATTGATATAACATCTATACTCCTCATTCATACCTAGAATGGAGTCTCCTTCGCACCTATTAAAATGCTGATAAAAAATCACTTTGACTTTATCTTTTGGCAGGTCAAATGAATCCATTTGAAAAACCTATCTATGTAGTAAGGTACTACTGAGAAAACTCTTTCCAATGATTATAATGTTAATATATATTAGGTTTGTTATGACTTTGTATTTTTAGTTTTACTAAACATAGAAATTTCACCATATCTCCACCTCTATGTTTGATGCTTATGGAAAAATACTAAATGAGAGAAAAAAAATTCTAAAAAATATCTATGCCCTAGATATTGAAGTTATCTTTCTATCAAAATAAATAAAAATTAAATTGGACAAATACACAAGTTATAAGCTATGTAGTGAAGGTATGTCAAAATTACTGCTCAGTCAACTTCAAACATTAATAAAATATAAAATAATTATGATAATGTCATAAAACCAATTGCATTCCCTCCATATGGATGTTAAAAAATTAAATTTGAAAGAACCACATTGATATATATTTTAGAAAAAAAGTTATGCTCTACAAAAATAATGTAACTCTTTGAAAATGACATTTTTAGCAACATACCAGTTTTCGTGGGAGAAAGAAAAAATTAATCAAATCAATTCAAAAATAAAAAAATATATATTTAGAATCTAGATAGAAAATCCTAAAAGACTCTAATTTACTTCATGTTCTAATTCTTAATTGTTTAACGACAATATGCATTTGAATCTAAAAGTTTTACTCACAATTTAGAGTATAGTGTCCCTTCAGGCCAAAAAGTGTAACCCACTATTGTGGGATATATATATATATATATATATATATATATATATATATATATATATATATATATATATATATATATATATATATATATATATATATATATTTAAAATAAAATAAAACAAACTATTTCCAACCTTTAAATAACATATAAATTTAATTCTAAATAAAAAACTAAATTTAATTTTTAAAACAAAAAGCAATTAGCTCATGTGGGGGGGGGGGGCACTGTACCACTTTTCCACACCTACCTAGGTATACCCAAGGTGCTGTCATCGCAATCCCAAGGACTGCGCATGATAGACCTTTGGGGCTATCGTGGCAGTCCCTCATGGGCTACGCACGGCAATACCCTTGGGGTTGTCATGGCAGTTCCTCATGGGGTTGCGCACGGTAGTACCCTTGGGGCTGTCGTGACAGTCCCCATGGGGGTTGCGCAGGGAAAACCCCAAGGGCTCATGCGACAGTCCCCATGGTGGGCTACACATGGTCCAAGGCTGTCGTGTGACCTATGGGGGGCTGGGCTATGCCCGCCTCTCAAAACCAATAATATGTTTTAGAGAAAAATATTTCTTTTTAAAACAAATTTCGTTTGCTACCATATTTATTATTTATTATTTATTGTTAAAAGATATCCATTTTAAAACAAACAAAATTAAATATATTTAACTTAAAAAAATAATCTTCACCAACAATTAATTTTCTAATTGTAAAATAGTAAGGTAAGGAATTTTTTTAAAATAAAAGTAAGAATTAAATTCCTAATTGAAATTGAAATCTTATAAATGAATCTAATCGGGTAATTTATGTAAATCACACCTTAGGGTTTTATCTAATCTTCTATTTTTCATTTAAAATAATAATTCAGTTTTCTCATAATTAAACCCATCATTTTCTAAATCTAGGGTTTTTAGACAACCAATATTAATTCCAACTAATATTTATTCTTACCAAAATTTCACAATTTCAAACCCTAATGAAATTTAATCAACAATTCATAAGCAAGAATTGGAAGCAACAAGGGTCTCGTAAGACTGATTTTAGAATTTCGGAAAAGAGAAAATTTATGAAAGAAAATTTTAGACATGCAAATCTGATAAGCATGAAGAATACAGTTCCTTCAAAATTGCAAACCACAATCAAAAAGATAAATGATTCCTACCTCAAACACCAAATAATAAAACTAACAATGACCAGAATGAAGGCAAAACCAATCTATCAAAAAATTACTCCAAATTGAAAGTCTGCACCCAAAAATCTCCAAAATATATGTGTTAAGAAAAATGGCCAAACCCTCAACATATAGGAAATTTCATTCATCATGCAAGGCTTGGAACTCAACCCACAAAAACATTTTCTCTAATCAATTTCTAATTTTTCAGTTTAATTTCAGTTGAACTAAAGTCCAATTCCTAATTTTCTCTTGTTGAAAACACTTAACTTAAAATTAACTAACTCTTTTAATTTAATTTAACCAATTTTGATTGTAAAACTTAATGCATTTTAATAATTTAAAAATAAAACATTTAGTCCACTAAAATTTTCACATGCTAAATTAATTCCTAAATTAATAAATACCCTTTTAATTGAAAAGGTTAAATTTACAATTAGATAATCCTAAGGTGAATGTATTTAATTAATTCTCATTAATTGAATAATTCTACCATACAATAAACTTTTTAAATAATAAATTAAATTTAGTAACTGCATTTAATTAATTAAATAACTTCACAAACAAATAGCTAAAATAGAAAGATTCTAATTTATTTAAATTAAACAATTTAATCTAAATAAATTTTCTAATTATAGAAATCACATCAATAACCAATGCAAATAAACCCAAAGAACCACATTTATACTCAAGAAAAGGGATATAAACTCACATCAAATGGATGAGTTTAAAAGGGTAGAATATCACAATCTTGTCCACTATTATAGGACAATAGTATAGCTTAGGTTAGGATTTGGATATGAATATTATCTCCCCTCGTTTACCTTTGATACTAGTGATAGGGCACGCTCATCCCAATAATTCAAGGAAGTTGATGCCCGATACCTATATAAACCCCCCCCCCCCCCCCTCCCCCACAAACACACACACACACACATATAAGAAAACAATGGTGGGGATCATGTCATTGCGTGGATCTCGCAAGAAGGTAACTAGGACTCTGTCCTTCGACCATATGAAGCACATCATGTGAAAAAATAAAAGCATACATGAACACCATACACATGCAAGTATGGGGTAAGTATATAGTCATAATCATAAGCATCATTTCAAAACATGTACAACATCATCATAACTAACAACATATAATTGCATCAATATAACCACCATAATCATCCATTTATTAAAATTCACCATGTAGTGGATCATACATCCAAAATCATAATAAAATTGAAATATCAATGCACACATGAAAGTAGCGTAAAAGAGTTTGGTAATCAAACTATGGGTGGGAACTACAATTGACATTGACAATTAGGATTAACTCAAACTAGATTTACACATAAATTGCACAAAGAAAACGTGAGTGGTTTTATGCACAACAACAACATTTTGCAATGACTGTTAGATTCTGAATTGGCCCAACCTTGATAGTAGATTCAACCCTCTCATGAACTACCTCAGGCCTGCTCTTGGCAATAGAACTACTAACTACATTACTGGAGGGAATTGGAAAGATATTAATGATTTTGTTAAGGACAGACCGGAGCTAAAGCAATTAGCTAAAGAACTCATGGATTTACTAGGGAATGTTAGAATCCTAGGTATTGGTGGCCAAGATTCCATCCTTTGGGCTCCCACCCAAACTAGTCTATTCTCAGTGAAGACTACTTACAATTGTACACACTAAATAGTGCACTTCTCTAAGTCATTACTTCCAAGGAAATCCATGAATGGGAAACCTTGAGAAAGCGACCTAGAACTCCCTAGACATGGAGTCACAAGATTGTTTGAATATTTCTCTCAGCTAGAGCTATTGAAGCATCCAACCTTGCTAGTAAACCATACAATGGGAGATTCAAAGAGACAAGAGCAAGAATGCCAATATCCTCAAGAATCAACAATAGAAATGCAATGCAATGCAAGCTATGCTAAGAATGAAGATGCAAGCTATGCTATGAAAGGAAAGTATTACAAACCCTTGCTAATTAAGCTATGTGAGTTAATCTAAATCATAAAGGAAACTAAGCTAGATGCCATGAAAGCTATGATGCAAGAAAGAAACTAGAATGAAAGAATGATCTCCAAAAGCTCCAAAGTCTCCAAGAAATCCTGCAGCATAAGATTAGCATAAAAAGTTGGGATCTAAGAATGAGAAAAGAGGTCTCCTTTTAAAGGAATTGAAAAGGAATGGACAATGGAGATTAAGAGGCAAAAGATTTAATCAAGGGTGGAGCTTGAAAGAGGAGCAATCCATGTGCACAAATATCCTCTAATGAGAAAATAAGAGTTGACTTTTGTGTCCATATGAGACAAAAAGTGTTTTTCTTCTTTTTATAAAATAAGAATAATGCTTTATTTGTGCAACTTGGGATAAGAGGAAAAATGGGGGCTTTTTATTTAATAACAGGGGAGGAAATTCCTTTTAAATAAATAAATAATTTAGGATAAAATGGTTTGCCCAAGGCAAATAATCAAAAATGATAAAATAGGATTTGATCAAGGAAATTGATATAATTGATAAAATGCTGATTTTTTAAAATCTTGATTCAGGGATTTGATAAATTGTTGAATGGGAGCCCATAGTCTAGGCGACCATTTTAGGGTGCATACATTTGCCCCTCTTTGACTAATGTGAGATCGATTTGGGATCACATGTAGTCAAAGAATGAAATTGAAGTGTGAGATTGATTTGGGATCACAAAATAATCTAAACATGTGTTCGATGGATGGGAACATATCAGGACAAGCATAAGCATAAGCTGACAAAGATAAGTTGAAAGACAAGACCAACACCTATATAGCTAGGTGATAATCAAGTCTCAAATAAGAGATTAGAATCTCAAGCAAGGCTGATTGATAAGCTGAATCAAAGATTAAAGCTGATAGGTACTGCCCCCTCGAAATTGAAATTGAAATCAGGTAGAGGAGAACAATAAATTGATAAACTTGATCAAGTCACTAGAAATCATAATCGAAGATGATAGGATAACCATTGAGCAGTGAAGATATGCCCCAGTTTGACTAGGTTTGACTAAGAAATATATAGGATAAAAATGAAGTCAAACCTCAGAGAGACAAATCGAATGAAGATGAATGAAAGACTAGGAGTTTGAAAGAGATGGAGATGAAGAAATGAAGATGCCCCAGCGAAGATCGAAGGATTAGGCCTCAAATGATCAGCCAACTGCGTAGAAGAGTGTGAAAATTTTGAAATGCAATTTTGACTATCAAGATGAACTCAGATTTTGATTTCAATCTCAAAAATGGATCCAGGACATCGAAATTAGTTAGGGGTGCAATTTTTGCGCAATTACAAGGTGTTTTGAAAATTAGGTCAAAAAGTAAAAATGCTATAAAAGGGGGTAAAAAGGTCATTTTCAAAATCATTTGTCTTTTAGTGATTTGAGAATCTTGAGAGCTTAGAGAGAGAAAATGGCCCAGCAAGCAATGATCCTAGTCTACAGGCATCAATTTGAGCGCGCCTGGTTGCATAATTGGCCTCTGTAGTATGGTGCCCCGGTATGTTTTCAAAAAAACCCACTTTGTTGGTCATTTATGAGCTTTAATGTCAATTTAAAACATGTTTTTAAAGTTTTTAAAACTTTTCAAAAAAAATTTGTGTGAAAAGTCATACGATACTTTCTAAGTACCGCACCCTTTGAGGATCTCTATCGTGCGATACTTCATGGGTCAAAATAGTGTCGCATCGATATTGAATCCAATGTCGCACGACACTAGATGAAATATCATGTGATGCTATGTGAAGTATCATAGGAAAAGATACCATCGCACTGTTATTGAAGAAAGTATCACATGATACTTAGTCAAAAAATAGTATCGCACAATATAGAAAAATGACATGTTTTAATGTTTTTGAGCAAAATGACATGGGTCCTGACAATGTTTGCTTTTAAGATGTTTTATACTGATTTTATACATCCATCATGATATGTTCTAACATATGGTTTGGGTTAATGGTTTGCAGGAGCACTTTCCTGCACTACTCATTAGGGTGCCTCGAGTGACTGGACTACGATGCATTCAGGATCTTGACGATCCAGGACAAGCGGACCTAAGGGAGATGGGGTTTGGCTACTTGCTACAGATGCCCCATATTCGAGCGGATCATGGGTTGTTGACTGCACTGGCTGAGAGATGGCATAGCGAGCACAACACCTTCCACTTGCCCACTAGAGAGGCTATGATTAGTCTTGAGGATGTTTATCGGATCCTATGGGTTTTGAGCCATGGAGATCCTATAAGTATAATCATGTTTATAGATAGTCATAGATGCAAAGTTTCCATATAATAGAAACTAACATGATTGTTTGTTGGCACAGGTGTACTATGATTAGGATTTGATGGAGGGTAGGTAGATCATACAAGATATGTTTCAGGATGTTACTATCATTGACAGGCATTTGAGCTAGGATCGGTTAGTCAAGGAGTTTGGTAGGGATTTCCTAATACCATGCATCATTTGTTCTATTGTTGCATAGGCCCTTATTACTATTAGGAGTCAGAAGGGTTTTCCATTGGGCTGGGGGAGGTTAGTGGCAGATTTGATTGCTCACCCACGATGAATGGCATGAGGGCTAGCCATCCTGGTAGACATGTACCATGAGCTCCATGAGATAGTTTATCGAGAGAGCAGGACCTAGGCATGTGGAGCCATTCTCACTCAGATATGGGCATGGGAGCACATTGTTGTAGTGTGGCCATGAGTGTAGTCAAGGGAGCGGAGATGCCCCTACATATACAGGTACACAGGGTTCATCTCCCAACCACATAGCGGAGATGTCACATATTACCGCTGGGTACTGGATGAGCTCACCTCATTCCACTGGAGACCATACAGGGCATGCAAGCAGTGGGGTGACCTGGATGAGTTAGATTATATGCTATGTAGTCAGCCACTGGTAGATCAGCACTCAGATATTATGGAGAGATTTGTGATCACCCGTGTCTGGAGACAGTTCGAGCACCAACAAAGAGTACCCACCAAGACTACCACATATGCTTGGGTTAGGGATGAGGAGGGAGAGGGAGAGGGAGAGACTGGATAGAGATCTCAAGAAGGTGGCCAAAAATGGCCATGGGGATAGGGTTCTATAGATGAGGGTGATGATGGGGCGAGGCTAGCTCACCATCGGGTGGATGTTAGTCAGGATCAACCTGCATGGGGAGAGGACCTGAGAGCTAGGATCCAGGTCCTAGAGATAGAGATGCAGCAGTTGTGGATCACCATAGCTGTCAGAGGGTAGCAGTTGATGGATCTAAGAGCTGAGATCGAGCGGTGGGATAGGGCCATATAGGTTGCTACTACAGAGTCGTGGAGAGAAGCAGCATGAGCTGCATACTATCATGGGCTCTATATATAGGTTTTTCCACAGGGTCAGAGAGCACTACCCTACTCTACTATTGCTAGGAGATCTGATATGGCACTAGACATGGCACCACCTCCTCCACCACTAGCACCACATAATGGTGCTAGCGAGTCTTAGGTCTAGGTTAGATAGATGTATAGAGACATATCCTAGGACTTTATCTAGATTTTTTTGTATCCCACATTGTATCAGGACACATTTTATATATATATGAGATTAAACTGGATTGATATATCTTGTGTACTTGTCCCACTTGTGATGGATGTTCAGCTTTTATATTGTTTTGTCATTTGTCTCAAAATGTATGTCATATATGCTCATTTATAATCTCTCTCATAGATGTATATTTTAGTTCTCATGTTTATGATATAGACTCATGTTTCTAAAAATGATCTCTTTAGGATAGATATGATGATAGGATTAACCCCTTGTGATGATAGGAAAAATGATGTGATGTGAAAGACAAGGAGTGAAAGACATGATCAAGAAAAGGAAAGGTGAGCGCAGTTGACTAATAGGTCCATGAAAGATGAAAGAAGAGCTCTCTCCATATGCAAAATGCAAAACTAACTATCATGAACCTAAAAATGAAAGCTACTATGAAAAGTGGTTTACTTGCAAGGTCACAAAGCTTTTAGACTCTAATATTCATCATCGAGTGTTATTGGTAGCGTCGCAAGATCATACAATGCACACTAGTATGACTATGTGAATCTGAATATGATCTATATTAGATAGATATGTAGGAATCCCACCTAGGCATCAAAGACATATAGGTCAAGATGACTAGTGTAGTGAGATTACCTAGTTTAATATAGCAAGATTATACTCACATTGAGACACAAGGAAAGTTAAGATGGCTAGAAGTATGCACTTGTGAAGACAGTCAAGGATAATACCTTGTAGATCCCATTGTAAAGTGGAACAAGCATAAATGCTAATGACAGTTAGGACCAACAAAATATACCCACAAGAAGAAAAAGAAATAAAAAATGTCCTCATGCCTTCAATCTTCTAGCTATGCATCATCAAAAACTTCTTAGGGAAAGAACACTCATCAAAGAAATCATCATAGACAGCACATAAAGAAATAAAGTCAAACAAGTCTCAGCGAGCCAAGTGTTTAAGTGTGTGTGTGTGTAGGTCATAGAGTCAAACTTTGAGTATCACATCTACGAGGGAGAAAGACCATATCATGCTAGACTGTGGGTAAGATATATGATAAGTGTTGAGAAACACTTGACGCTAGGGTAGTGTTGAAAAACACAGTTTGGGGTTGGTGTTGAAAAACATCATTTGCAAGATGTCCTAAAGACCAACGCATCCTAGAGACCAAAGCTAACATAGTTATGCCCCCTAGACAAAGACAAAGACCGATTCCAAACCAAGGCAACAAGGTCAAGGCATGATGGAGAAAGGCTAAGTGTCGAGGATGCATGCTAAGAAACAAGGGTGCAAAGGCCTCAAGTAGCGCTTGTTTCTAGGTTTTCACCACTTGGAGATTTTTTTTATTTTTCAATTGTTTTGTATTTTTGCTACCAAGGCGCCTGTTTCCAGGTTTTCACCAAGGCACTTTTTCTATTTTTTTGAATTTTTTGCATTTTTTTTTTTTTTTGTATTTTTTTCAGGACTTTATATGCTTTTTAGGATTTTTTCAACATCATATATGATTTTTTTTTTTGGAATTTTTTCAGGATCAATAAAATATGTACAAAGGATGCCCCTAGATAGAATAGGCATCATGGATAGAACTTCTTGAGGTGAAAAACATTGATAGGATCAAGGAGCTATTCCCCCTCTAGATCAGATAGTAAATAAGCACCTATACCAAAATCAATAGTAATGATGTATGGTCCAAGCTAATTAGGATCAAATTTCCCTTTTTTCTCTCTATGTTGTTGGTTCTTAGGGTTTTCTCATAGGACAAGATCCCCCACTTGAAATTCTCTAGGGCGAACCTTCTTGTTGAATGCTTTGGACATACACTTTTGATAAACTCTCATGTGATCAAAAGATGCTTTATGCTTTTCATCTAGAAGTTCTAGTTCTTGAAGTCTCATGCCACGGTAATCTTCATCTATCACTAAACCTTTAAGGGAAACTCTAAGAGAAGGAATCTCCACCTCTAAAGGTAACACTACTTCAGCACCATAAGTGAGGGAAAAAGGAGTAGCCCTTGTTGGAGTAAGAATACTCATTTTGTAGGTCCACAAGGCCAGATTTATTTGTAGATGCCAATCTCTACCATTCTTGTGAACTGCTCTATGGAGAATCTTAAGAATGGTCTTATTCGAAGCCTCTGTTTATCCATTTCCTTGCAGTAAGTAAATGGAGGATCAAAGCTATTTTATCTTGAATTTCTTCTAGAGATGTTTAAGGTCCTTGATTTTAAACTGACCCCCATTGTCAGTGATTATTTCAGAAGGCACTCCATACTGACAGATGATATGGTTCAAAATAAACAAAGAAATTGTCCTACCTGAGGCAATAGAAAGTGGGACAACTTCTACCCATTTGGTAAAGTAATCAATAGTGGTGATAATGAATTTGTGTCCACCTGATGAGTTGGGATGAATCTACCCAACAAGGTCAAAGGCCCAGCATTGAAATGGCTAATGAGAAATAGAAGGAATAAGCTCCCTACCTGGAGCATGTATCAGGTTACCGTGTTTCTGACACTTTTCACAAGATTTAGCAAAAGCTACTGCATCTTTCTACATGGTAGGCCAATAGTACCTGACCCTAAGAAACCTTCAGGCCATGGCAAGACCATTAGAATGTCCTCCACAAATGCTCTTGTGAATGTCAACTAATGCTTGGTTAGACTCGTCCTTCTCTAAACACCTAAGAAGTGTCCCATCTAAACCCCTCCTATACAAATCACCAGAGATAAGGGTGTGGTGAGAGGCATTTCAGATTAGGTTTCTTCATTTAGAATGATCAAAGGTTTTAGGAATAGTACCATCACGGAGGTATGAATAAATGGCACCATAGCGGGATGACTCATGGCCAATAAGGGTACAAACAACTTGGTTTTCTTGGGAATCATAGATAGGGTAGCATAGCTCTTCCACCAGGAATTCAAATCTAGACTCATGCTATTCTAGCTGAAGAAGTGAAGCCAATGTAGCCATAGCATCAGTTGCTTTGTTCTCTACTCTAGGGATTTGTTGAAATGTAACAAAGGTTAAGTATTGTTGCAATGAATCAACCATTTTCTTGTAGGGTACTAGTTTTTCATCTTTTGTTTGGTATTCTTCATTAACTTGGCTGACTATCAGTTGTGAATCCCCATAGATATGCAGCTCTGTGATTCTCCACTCTATAGCCATTTTTAGTCCATTTTTCAAGGCTTCATACTCAGCAATGCTATTTGTGCATGGGAATAATAGTTTGTAAGACTTAGGAATTATGTACCCATGCAAACAACACTCCTACACCTGAACCATTTTGCATGAAAGAGCCATCAAAGAACATCTTACATGTTCTTGTAGTCATGTACATTATGTGCTCATCTGGAAATTCAACTTGAATTGGGAAATTAGCCAATTGGTCTGCAATGGCTTGTCCTTTTATAGCCTTATGCTCAACATACTCTATGTCAAATTCCAATAAGATCATCATCCACTTAGCAAGTCTACTTGTGAGAGAAGCCTTACCAAGAAAGTATTTGAGAGGATCAATTTTTGCAATAAGGTGTATTGTATGTGCAAGCATGTAATGTTGCAACTTTTGGGAAGCAAACACCACTGCTAGGAAAGATTTTTCAATACTAGTGTAATTGACCTCATATGACATAAGAGTACGACTGATGTAATAGATAGCTCTTTCTTTTCTAGTATCATCAATTTGAGCCAATAATGCCCCCAAGGAAGATT
This sequence comes from Chamaecyparis obtusa, assembly GCA_027943335.1. Taxonomy (NCBI): domain Eukaryota; kingdom Viridiplantae; phylum Streptophyta; class Pinopsida; order Cupressales; family Cupressaceae; genus Chamaecyparis; species Chamaecyparis obtusa. The sequence continues at coordinate 678,414 of BSBK01000634.1, read as the reverse complement.
TTTTTGCTAACACATACAATATGAATGGTTTTCCTAGGATATGAGGCATTAAGATTGGAGGATTGGCCAAGTATTGCTTGATTTGGTCCATGCTTTGCTGACAGTCTTCATTCTAGATGCATTTAACCCCTTTGTGTAAAGTCTTGTTAAAGGGTTGGGCTCTATCAGCCAGTTGTGAAATAAACCTCCTTATAGATTGAAGGCATCCTTGAAGACTCCTCATTTGACTAATATTTTTGGGAGGTAGCATATCCATTATTGCTTGAACTTTTTCTGGGTCCGCCTCTATTCCTTTAACTGAAATGATAAATCCTAGGACTTTTCCAAAGGTGACTCCAAATGCACACTTTTGGAGATTTAATCTCAATTGAAACTATTCCATATGATCTAGAATTACTTCCAAATCACCTAGGTGTGTATCCCTTTTTTTAGATTTTGCCAGGGTGTCATCTGCATAATCTTCCATATTCTTATGCATCATGTCATGGAAAATGGTAGTCATAGCTCATTGATAAGTAGCTCCTGCATTTTTTAATCCAAATGGCATGACATTCCAATAATAGGTTCCCCATGCAAAATTGAATGTAGTCTTTTCCTGGTCTTCAGGAGCTATTTTCATTTGATTATAACCAGAAAAACCATCCATCAAAGAATAGATCTCATAGCTTGCAGTCATGTCCACTATCATGTCTATGTTTGGGAGTGGAAAATCATCCTTTGGGCATGCTTTATTAAGATCTCTAAAATCTGTGCAGACACAAATGGACTTGTCATGTTTTGAAATTGGTACAATATTGGATATCCATTTGGCATAATCAATGGCTCTTATAAATCCTACACTGAGGAGTTTTTCTAATTCAGCTTTGACAAGAAGAGCTATGTGAGGATGCATTTTCCTCAATTTTTGTTTTAATAGTTTGATACCTAGAGCTATGGACAAGTGATGCATAATGAGACTAGTGTCCAATTCTGGCATGTTTGAATAAGTCCAAGAAAAATTGATCTTTTTGGTCTATAGGAACTTGGTATATGCTTCTTTTTCCTATGTTGATAGAGACTAAGCTAAATGCACAATTTGTGGAGCCTCTAGTGTATTCAAATTAACTGGCTGTGTAGGCTCAATAAGCACTAAAGATCTATCTTGAAAGTAACTTGGGAGATGATCAAGTACCTCATCCTTAGGTGCCTCAAAGAGGTTTTCACCCTCGGATACATCCTTTATTTTTACTTTTTTAGGTTCTGACACAGCCAAATAGTGGTTTTCGCCATCAAAACTCTTTTTCTTTTTTTCTTTTCTTTTTATTTTGCGACTAAGGTACTTGATATATAGTTCTATCATGCTTGTAGTTGGTTCACTGGTGGAAGAGACTACAGGTTCGAGAGCATTTAGGTAACAGGCTATCTTGTAGTCATTTTGAAAAGTTAGGAGCTAAGGCTCTTGATAGCACTGAGACCAATCAATTAAGTGAGGATTGGCAAGGGGTAAGTCAATGACTAGTTCAATATTGTGTATGCGAATGGTATCATCTTTGGTGATTGCAAAGTTAGGATTTGTCAAGTATCCCTCTATGGTATCCAAATCAGGACTTATCCTACCAAGCGAAGCATTGTCCACTAAAAAGACTCATGGATTCCAATCCTCTAATCCTACACTAGACTCGTTAGCTACCTCAGGTTGGGAACTATATGTATGGACAACATCAATGTCCATGTCAACTATAGAATAATCAGAAAGAGTCTCCCACTCATACTCATGTGAGTCTGTATCTGAATCCCAATTGGGATGTTTACACCAAACATGCTTTTTAGGCCTTGAGGTAGAGGCGTTGATGTCACCAAGGGTAACACCCTCTTGAATGCCATTTGTGTATTGATGTTCTTGAATAGGATCCTCAACATGATATTCAATAGTGGATTGTTCTTGATTTAGGTCTAAAACTATTGGATTGATAACTGGAGCATCTAAATCTCCCCAAACGAGATTGGTGGAAGGGACCCAATCTTCACACCTATCATGTTGATTTTGCAAATTGGGAATGTAGCTGGATTCATCAGCACTATCTGTCATAGCAAGGATAAGAGTATTTTTCTTATTCTGACTTTCAAAACCTAGGCCAACCATTGTCTTAGATCTATGGCCAAAGAGAGCATGATTGAGTGGTTCAACCTTAGCATCTAATCTATGACTAAGAGGACCATGACCTAGGTAGCCCATATTTTTAACCAAAGTGTATCCTCTCCCATAAGCTTTAGGAGATGGGGAGAAATTTTCATTATGCTTGTATTTTTCCTCCTTGTAAATCCAATCTCTAACATCTACCTCTTGTTTTTCATCTTGTATGGGCACTGAGGACTCTACAAATGTACCAAATAGAGTCATTGCTGAAGATGAGGGATGCATCTCTTGTAAAGGTTTACCATAGGACCTAGGTGAGACTGGCATTTTTGTGAAGGAGTCAATTTGATAACCCCCCATACCAAGGTCTATGGCCTTAAACTTATTCTGACATTGTGCTAAAGTGGCATCAAAATCCTCGGCTTCCTTGTCAAGAGGAACATGAGTCCCCACTGAAATTGCATTAACAGATAATGTGTTATCCCCAAGTATACAAACTTATACTCCATTATAGGGGAACTTGACACATTGGTGGTAGGTGGATGGTACTACTTGCATGTTATGAATCCACAGTCTACCAAGTAGGATATTATAGGCTAAAGGACCAGCATCAACAATTTGGAAAAAAATATCCTTTTCAATGAGGCCAATCCTGATAGGAAGGATGGCCAAGCCTTTGGAGCTTCTCTCTGCCTCATCATAGGCTTTGATGGTTATTTTCTTATGAGTATCAATAACTTTCTCTGAGTAACCCAGTATCTTCAACAAACTCAAGGAACAAATATTGAGCCCAGCACCCCCATCAATCAACACACGCCTGACATGGGTCTTGTGAATCATGACTTCGATATGAAGGGAAATATTATGCGGATGGCTCAAGGCTTTGTCATCTTCTTCTGAGAATGTGAGTTAGTGAGGGCTGGCAAGGTGGTTAACCATATTTTGGAATTGGTCAACGTCTATGTTGTTAGGAACATTGGTTGTATGCAAAGCATCTTCAAGGACACGCTTATGTCTTGGAGACAATTCTAGGAGTTCAAAAATTGAGATTTGTGCTGGTGTTCGTTGTAACTAGTCAACAAGATTGTAGGTCATTTCAGGATTAACTATTGACTTGGTGGTGACATTCTTGCATGTCACTTGCTTGGGTTTGCTAAACTGGTTGGAACTAGGACCTCTAATAACCACAAGACCTTGACTTTGGCTTCTAGTGATAGTGTTAAGAGCTTGGGATGACCTTTGAGAGTGAGGACCCCTAAGCACCACCACGGGTTCTTCATCAAATATAGGAGGAGAGCCCACATCATGACTATAAGAATCTTTGTTTCGCATCATGTTGACATTTTCCTCAACAATCTCAAGCATATTAACCACATTTTTGCACTTGTGTAGGTATAGTTGATTTCAAATTTTCCATTCTTGGGTTTAGAGGTTTCCCCCTTTTCATACTTGGGAAAAGGCTCCTTGAATGCATTGTGGTCTACATTTGTATTCAACCCATCAATTTGAAGTTTGCCACTTTCAATAAGATCCTGGATAAGGTGTTTAAGTTTCTAGCAATGTTTGATGTCATGTCCAATGCCATTGTGGTATTTTCAAAAAGATTTTTCATTCCACCAATGTGGCTTATCATCAGGTATGTGGAAGTTTGCTAGATCTTGTGGTTGCGCAAGATTATTAGCAATAAGGGTCTTAAAAACATCCTCATAGGAGTCACCCAATTTAGAAAACTATCTCAAATTTTTCTTGGGCTTCTCTTGATACTTAGGTTTATTCTCTTGTTAGTTGGATGATGTATTGAGCTTCATAGCCTATACTGCACTAGACAAATGTAATACTCCCTTATCCTTGGGTTGGGAAGAGTCCACAACTCCATCATTGACTACTTACTTATTCTTATTCCAGTGTGAGTGCTTTCCTTTGTCCTTATTAGCATTGTTAGGATTGCTATGTTTGGTCAAAATACCTCATTCTTTTAAGACATCCTCAATTCAACATGTTGTCTCAACCATAGTATCAAAGGAATCAAAGACCATTTTTTGAACCTCATAACACATTTCAGGCACCAAATTACTAACAATGATGTCAATCCTTTCATGCTCAAGAATAGTCCTAGAACAGCGGGAGCACAATCGTCTCCACCTTTGCAAGAAGGTAACAAAGGATTCCCCTTGATTTTGTTTCAAATTGCATAAGTCCAACATAGTGACTGATCTAGACAAGTTGTATGAAAAATGTTGAATGAATCTGTGGACAAGTTCTTTGAAAGTTTTGACGGGAGGGGTTATGTTGGTAAACCACTCCATGGCTTGGCCCTTGAGGCTCTTTGGAAATAATCTCATAAGGTAAGAGTCATCTTGGTGGAACTCAAAACTAATGATATAAATTTGACACACATGATCATGTGGGTTTCCATTGCCATCATACCTGTTGTATTGGGGAATTTCAACTTTCCTAGGAAAATCTGTCATAGTCACACTTTTGTCAAAAGGATTGGGAAAAATAGAATCAAGTGAAAAGGAGCTTTTAGGTGCCAACACCTTTTCCATCATTCATTTGAGTTTCTTGATTTCCTCTTCTTGAGAAGGTCCTTGTTTCTTGATTCTCCTATCCACATCAAAGTTGTAAGGGACTCTAGCACCCTTATTAATCAAACTCTCTAGGAACCTATCTTTATTTTAATCAAGGTACTTCTCCACAAATTGTTGGAATAGTGGCTCTTGTTGCATTCTAAGTCTTGATCATCAAAACTTGCACTACTTCCTCCATGTTGAGAGCCATGATGAGCTTGTTGGGAGGGTTGTCTTGAGTTCCTAGGAGGTGTTCATCTCCTATGTTTTGAAATCATCCTTCCTCTAGGACCAAGAGATCTTGAAGGGGTCCTTGACCACCTTCTACTTCTTGAGGTTCTTGAGGGAGTAGAGGGTGGAGAGTTATTTCCACTATTCGTACCCCTTTTTTTAAATTGGTCATTGAGTTGTTGGGCTAGAAGCCTATCTTTCTCCTCTTGGAATGATTTTCTTCTCAATTCCAACAAGGCTTGTTGCTCTTCTTCTAGGTGTCCAAACCTTTCTTCTTTAGCAGCTTGTTCATCCAAAAAAGCTTTATTTTCATGCTCAACTCTTTTAAGCCTTTCATTAGCATATCTTGAGGTTGTTTTGAGTGGAGAGTTGGACCTTGAGTGTGTTATACACTAACTTTGTGCCTTTGTCTCAAGCTCTCATAGTCTTGATAACCTAGTATAACATGGGAATCATCTCCAGGTGTGGGACCTATGCTAACTGAGATGAGACCTCCAGGTTCTAGGTTGGTTCCTCTTAGATAATCACCTTAATTTGCTTCTAGACATGAAAAGTAAAAATTTTGAGGGAAAGGGATAGAAGGAATTCTTGGAAAGGTAAATGACTAAAACCAAACTACCTACTAGGTGATGCACCAAAACTAGGGTTTGGATCTCAGTATGTAGGATGAAATCAATGAGAGACTTAGGTCTAGTAGGTCACAACTTATTGAATAGGCTTGCATAAGTATTTCATAGGAGGGGTCTGCAAATAAATAGGGTATTCAGGGAAAGAAAGAGATTCTTTCACAAATAATGACACTCCTTGGGGTAGACAACAATCTATGACCTACAAACAAACATTCACCTCTACAACTAAGTATAGGAATGAGACAAGATTGTTAAGGGGTTTTAGTATACCCACAAAAGCATTCACATCAAATCATTCACAATAATACACATGAATTGCAGAAAGAAAGAAGGATCAAGAACCCTAAGATATCATTGAGAAACATATAAATACTTTGATTCAATAAGAGATAACTCACACAAAAAAGGCATAGGGACATGAGAAATGTCACAAACTATCTTTAATCTTTGAATTACCAATGGGAGGTTACAGAATGTAGAAGACCAGAGGGTAGGAAATACCATAGATAGCCTTCCAAGAAAGAGACTTTCTTCTTACAAAATGTGAACTCTCTAACCTCTTGAGCACTAAGGCTCCAAAAATACAATATATACATCTCTTGCACGTAGGCAGGAGAAAAACCTAACTAGGGTTACATGATTTTATAATAAAATAGCAAACCCTAACTACCTATCAAATTTGATCATAAAAAATATCTCTGCAACATCAAGGCTGATCAAATATGTTGCATGCCCATGCCTATACTACATCAAACCTTGATCCATCTACCCACCCACAACTCCTCTAAGCCATGAATGCATCCAATCTGATCTTGGTCTAATATCTGGGTTTAAAATGATTAACCCTGCAAAAGGTGGTGCCAAGCTCATTAAAGCTTTCAGCATGATGTGGTACTCTATAAAATCCATGGCACCAATGATCAGATTGTCTGTTATCATCCCCTCAACCTTCCCTATCCTGAGGAATTCAATTCCAGCTACCCATTTGTCGTGCATGGCTGTAAAATGCAAACCCTAGCAAAGCCAATAGAAGAAATACTTAAATTTGAAAAAGAAAGGCTAGCAGGTCAATTTTAAAATGCAACTGTCGATCATTTATCTCTCGGCAAATTGGGCAGCTCAAATACACCTAGAAAAACACTTTAAAACCCCTCTAACAAGTCAAATGCCACCGTGGAAGTCAGCAGCCAATCATCAGTGAGCAAGTTAGTGTCCCTAAGAACACCATCAGATGGTTTTCGCCATACCACCATCGTAACAATCGAGCTTTTTGGATCTCTGGTATAACGACAGCCACGAGATCTGGTCACATGTTAACTTCTTTAGAAACCCCTAACCCCATAGGCCCATTGACATCGACCACATTGCACTCTCACCAACCAATCAAATGCCACCCCCTCAGATACATGTTGCATTCTTTCTAACATCGGACCCACTACTTGAGATTCTAATTTAACGACGGGGGTATGATCTCATAGGGTCAGAAGATTCTATGAGATCATACAACCATCATAGATCCTAGTCTTTCTGACATAAATACTTGGCCCCACTGACATCCTTCCACCTATATTCAACCTTAGCTAATCACAAGCCACCAAAACGGATCCATGTTGCAACTATCCCTGACACAGGATCCACTGCCAGAAGCTCTAACAACAAAGGAGGATCAATGGCTATCGCTATACCACCAGATTAACTAGTTTGCATCTTGAGCCCTAGGTATAATGATGACCACATGATTATGTCAGAACTTAACCCACCAAAGAAGGCAACCCCACTGACAAGCTATCAAATTAGACACCATCGATGAATCAGGAATTGCCAAATAAGATGAGGTGGCACCGGTCCCACTGACAAGATGAACTCTACAAGAAGGAAGATCGATGATCATCACAAGATCTCATGGAATCTTCTAGGCCCATGAGATCATGTGACAACCATCAGATCTAGAATCTTGACCTGGCCTCCAATCTGAGACCGCCAACCAAAATGGTAACCGCTCGCGGGATCGCTAAATGTTAAGGGGTTAACCGTTGGGAATCAGAGACTTGGTGACTGAAGGATTTTTAAAATGCACATGTAAATTGGAATGACTTAAGTGACCGAGATAAAGTAACATAAAAATGTAATGCGGCCAAAGGGGTTTTACAGGGTAACGGCTAGATTATGAATTTTTCTAAGGGTTTTTCTTCTAGCAAGAGACCTAAAAGATATTGTAGAGACCAGGGGAAAAGAGGTAGACTCATTAAATTTTTTGGGGTGTTTGACAAGATAAAAATAGAGGCCTGGGGATGGTTCTTTTCCAAATTTTTATGCATAGGAAAATTTGGGTAACATTTTGGTGATTTCTACTGGATGTCAGCCTACTAGACATGGGAAACTAGTGACCTTGACAATGCATTGGTCATGGGGTTATTCAGGAACAAAAATTCTCTACAGAGGGACAAAACTAAAAAATGTGCTCAGAGAACTTCTTGAAAAGTAGGAAACTAAACTAGAAAGTAAGGAAAGAAAATAGGAAAAATTTTACAAAATTTACAGAGAGGGGTTAACCTCAAAACAAGGTTTCAAGTGGAAACCATTCAGAGAGATAGGTAAGGGGACTCCCTCCACATTTGATAGTTGAAAAGCATTGGAGCCCCTACATTCTGTGATTACAAATGGTCCACCCCAAAAGGAGTCAAATTTTGTGTGCCTACCAGGTCTAGACCTGAACTCATCCCACTTGAGGACTATGTCTCCAACCTTGAAGTCTCTGACCCTGGCTCTTTTGTCAAAACTCCTCTTTGTTTGAATCTGATGGAATTCCATATCCTGCATTGATTTTTCTTTGATCTCTTCTAATTCCATCAACTAAGCATACCTGACCTACAAGTGATCTCCTTCATCAAATAGGGTATACTGATTAGCTAGGTCCAAAGCTAGTAATTTAGTTGAAATGGACAACTTAGCCTCTTTTCCATACACTAGCACATAAGGAGAATTACCAATGATTTTCTTTGGGGTAATTCTATCTAACCATAATGTAGACCTCAACTTAGTATGCCAATCTCTCTGATTATCTTGCAAAGTCTTCTTGATTATCCTAATCAAGTTCTTATTGGTGGATTCTACTAAGCTATTGCCCTGAGGGTAATAATTTGAACTAGTATTTAGATAGATGCCATTCTTGACTGCCCACTCTAAGACTTTGAGGCCTGTTAATGCTAGGGCATTATCTAAAATTATGGAGTCAAGAGTGCCAAACCTATGAATTAAGTCATCATAAAAGCTTAGGACAACACTCTCATTGGCCTCTTTTAATGCAATTGCTTCTGTCCATCTGGTGAAGTAATTAGTTGCAGTAATTATCCATTTATGTCCTGCACTAGATGGAGGATTGATCATGCCAACAAAATCTATACCCCACCTCATGAAGGGCTGATCTATTCTGATTGGTTGTAGGGGCAAGGCTACAAGCCTTTCTTTTCCTGCAAACATGGCACACTTGATCCATATTTTGACATAATCATGACTATCCTTAAACATAGATGGCCAATAGTATCTAGCCCTCATGATTTTAAAAGCAGTAGTCCTAGGAGAGAAGTGACCTCCAAAAGGTCCATCATGAAACTCAAATAGGATGTCTGCTACCTTTTCTGAATCTATGCATCTTAAAAGGACATGATTGTGATCCTTCCTGAAAAGAACCTCATTTATCAGCACAAAAGGAATAGATTGTAACCTATAATACCTTCTTTTTGCTGAATCCAGGCCTTCAGGGCATTTCCCCGTCTTCAAATAATTCATCATGTTAGGCAACCAACTTGTTGCCTTGGCTTGTTCTTTTGTAGAATGCACCATCAGAGATGCATCTACTTGCTCTGATTTCTTTGAACTTTCATCCTTTGCCAAATGTTCACAAAGACCCTTTCCTCTAACCAACTTGGTAGTTTGAATATCTATGTCATATTCCATCACCTCGGTGATCCAACCAGCTCTTTTTTCATTTAGGTCCTTAGAAAGCAAAAATTCCTTGACACTTGGATGAGTAACTTTTAAATGTATCTTTCTATGGGTCAACAAATATCTGAACTTTTTAAGGCTCTTTACCACAACAAGTACATGTTTCTCTACAAAAGAGTATCTCTATTCATACTCTTCTAAACCTTTTCTAAAGAAAGCAATAGGCTGCTCCAATCCATCTGAATTTTCTTGGGTCAACATTGCAGATATCGCATCATGACCTCCATAAGCATAAAGGATGAAATCCTTATTGAAATTTGGGTTTAAGAGGGAAGGAGCTTCTGTTAGGGCCTCTTTGATAGCCTAGAAATTGGCTTTCCCTTCCTTAGTCCAACTAAAAGTTGAACTCTTCTTTAGCATGGCTATCAAAGGCTTGAGTAAATTTGCAATGTTAGGCAAGAACCTCCTAACAAAATTAATCTTTCCTATGAAAGATTGGAGACCTTTCTTGTGATGTGGTAGGGGTAGCTCTAGGATAGCTGAAATTCTCTTAGGATCTACTATGATTCCTTCTTTGGATACTACATATCCCAATAGTTTTCCTTCATGAACTGCAAACACACATTTTTTGGGATTAAGAGATATCCCAAACTCTCTACACCTTTCAAAAATATTCCTCAGATGTTTGATATGGTCTACTGCATGTTTAGAATAGATAGTTATGTCATCCAAGTAGACCAACACAAATTTGTACATGAGGCTTTTAAAGGCCATATCCATTGCCTTTTGAAATGTAGCACCTACATTTGACAAACCAAAGGGCATTTTTTGATAAGCCATGGTTCCCCACTTGGTTGTAAATGCAGTCTTGTATTGAACCTCTTCATTCACCAGGATCTGATTATATCTTGAATAGCCATCCAACAATGAAAATCTCTTGGATCTAGAGACACATTGTAAGATTTGTTCCATGGAGGGCAGTGGATGGTGGTCTTTTAGTGAGGCTCTATTAAGATCCCTGAAGTCAACACACAACCTCAGCTCCCCATTCTTCTTCCTGACTGGAAAAAGGTTGGAAACCCAGCTAGTATGCTTAATGGGGTAGATGATACCACTTTCTATTAGTTTGAGTACTTCTTTATGCATAAGTGGCTCAAGCTTGGGATTAATAGGCCTTTTCTTTTGCCTCACTGGTTTGGCATTAGGCTCTAATTCAATAGTGTGTCAAGCAAGAGCAGGGTCAAAACCTTCGAGGTCTTCATATTTCCATGAAAATGCATCATTGAATTCTTTGAATAACTGAGTGTAAGCTTGCTTTTCCAATTCAGTGTTTATCTTTCCACATTGTAGACTCTTACCTGGTTCCAACTCTAGTTCAACACAATGTTCTTGTTGGACAACTAGGCTAGCTTTGTTCTTCTTAACTTCATCATCCTTATTGAAGACAATCTCTAAGGTGACAAGACCTCTAGGCATCTTATTGGACTTGAGTTGTATCACTTGATCACCATAGTTTTGTGATAATCTCTCTTGATTATGTCTTGAAAAAACATCTTCTTCAAATAAGAACTGCAAAATCTATTCATCATTGTCAAACACCTGCCAATTGACATTGTTATCAAGAAAAGAGGGCCTGACAATCACTTTGATATGTTGTTGATCCATTTCTTTTGAAATGCTATTTGGAATATCATACTAAGATCCAACAGCAGCTAACCTATCTGCATTTTGATTTAGCTTTCTAGGGATGGCAACAATATTGAAAGCACAAAAATCTTCAATTGCATCCCAAAATCTATGCTTGTATGCTTTCAAAGTATCATTTTTGGTTGCACTTATCCCTCTTACTTGGTTGACAACTAATTCACTATCACCATAAACTCTTAAGGATTTAAGCTCTCTACTTCTAGCCCATTCTAGTCCATTGACTAGACTTTCATACTCTGTAGTATTGCTAGTGCAGGAGAAACTAAATCTAAAGGTAGTGTAATACCTTTCTCCTTTTGGGGACACTAACATAGCACCACCACCAGAACCATGTCTACTTCTAGCTCCATCAAAAAATAGTTCCCAACCCTGATTACTCTGATCCTCTGAATCAAAATCCTCTTTGAGAAGACTTGGTTCTATGGCTCCACTCTCTTGTATCAAATAACTTCCCAAACCAAAATCCCAAACAAGATTTTCTTGGGCCTCTAAAGCTCTTTCATCTAGAAAAATATCATGGATACTTTCTATCTTTGTGCTTGCTTCACTAATGGTTTGGAAGTCACTGTCATCAAATATGGGGTAGTTTACATTGATGGCATTGGACACATATGGTTCTATATGGTGTGTTGCTAATGGTTCTGATTTAATGGTGACCTTGGTTCCATATCTTGTATGAAATAACATGTGAGACCAGTCAGAAGATAGATAACCTCCTATCTTGGTTGTAAACTCCCTTGAAAGACATATAAAAAATAATGTAGGGAGATCTATGATATATATATCAAGGAGGATGGAAAAATTAGGACTAGCATGAAGGATTAGACTGGTATCCTTGGCTACACCTATAGTATTGACTAAGGATCCATCAAGTTGTGTTAGCTTCTTTTTAAAGGGCTCATACTTTAGTCCTAATTGGTCAGCTACTTTCCTAGGCATCACAGTGCTAGTAGCTCCACTATCTACCATACAATTATGCACTAAAGATTTTCCAATGATTAAAGATACATAAAAGGGAGGTGGCTTTGAATTCCTACCTTGTGTGGAATTGCCTTTGGAGTTGCTACTTGGAGCCTCCTTTTCTTGATAATTTTTAACCAACACTAGCCTTGTAGCTTCTTTTGTAGGTTGAGGAGTTGTCACTTCTATCATGGCCCTCTTCAAAATTTTAGGTTGTCCTGGAAGAGCCAAAGAGTCCCACATGGACATGGTGACATTCACCTTCTTCATGTTGTCTACAATATTGAAAGGTGTCACAGTGTGTACTCTTTGTTGTGTCTTTGGCATGATGGGCTCCACCTCTTTGGAATGTTGGCCTTCCTTGCTTGTAATGATAGGAGCCTCCTTAGGTATGATGGGAGTAGCTTGCTATAATGACTCTGTAGATGTAGCAGCTTTGGCATTAGAATCTACTCTCTCCATGTCTTGAGCTCTTCTCTTTGCTCTTGTATAAGAAACAAAATCAACTTCATCATTGACTCCATTTAATTCTGGTTGCTCCCAATTGAAAAGAGGAGTCTCATTCTCTTGTGATTCTTGTTGAGGGACTGACCCACTAGATGAAACCTCTGATTGAGCTTGTGAGGCACTTTGAACCATTAGAGCTTGGTTCATCCATCCATTTGAACATGTAGCCTGATTGTGAGGCTGATGATAAGGGAAACACCATTCATTTTCCATAGCCATATTATTTTGGCTAGGAACCATATCCCTCACTAGATTTGTAGAATTTAGAGGTGTAGGGTTATATGGTTGGAATGGTCTTTGATTAAAACTTTTTCTTTGTCCTTGATAGCCTCCTTGGTATGGTGGCCTATTTTGTTGATAAGGCTATCCTTGATTTTGATATTGTTGATTAGGACCTTGGCCTTGTGGCTGAAATGGTGGTCTGATTCCTTGACCTTGCTTCTTCAAATTTGTAACCTCTTTAGTCAAGGTCTGAAATAAATTGGTCATCTCTTGTATACTAGTTTGTTGGCTACTTTTGATTTTTTACAACTCTTGAGAGAAACTTTCCTTAGCATGTTCTTGACCACTGGTACTAGCTTGAGGTGCTACTATGGTGGGGATAGGAGTAAATGGGGGTACTTGGGCAGGTGCAATGGGCTGAAGGCTAGGAAAAATGGGCATTGGAGGCCTTCTAGCAATCATGCCTGCTTGGATTAAACAATTTTCAGCCCTGATAGCTATGTTAAAAGCTTAGGGAAGAGAAGTACCACCCATAGATTGGATCATGATAGAAATTTGACCATTCAAACTTTGCAAGTAGTATAAGAAGGCATGGTTAGCTGATGGTCTCACAGAGACTAGAATTCTATTCCATGTTTTAAGGAATCTACTATTGTAATCTGTCATTTGCTCTTGAGGGTCTCTCTTAATGGTTCTCAACTATTTAACCAGAGACAAGTTATATGATTTATCCTTAAAATGTTTACTTAATGCATCCCCTAACTCATCCCATGAAGTAATGAAACCAACAGTTAGAGTTCTAAACCATTCAAGAGCCTTACCTTTAAAAGAGGCTACTAATAATTTTGTACCCACATCTTCTTGAGTAATGTTGTGAATGCTGCAGATGGTGGTCACATCCCTTATGTGTTCAAAAGTAGTTGTTTTCCCTTCACCAGTGAAATTAGGTATACTCTTAAGGGCCACCAAGGGCACATCATGATGTTGAGTAAATTTCAATGGGCTGCCCTGATTGAAAGGTGCAAATACAAATGGTCTAGCCATTGTAGGAGTTGGAATTTGAAGATTGACAAGTATATGAGCTATATTTGTAGCTAGATTTGAATCCTCTTCTAGATCTCTGGTTAGATATCTGCCCCTTCTTCTGGAATGAAAGGGAAAAGGTCTCCTTTCTAAAGTATCAAGAGGTGTTGATTGAACTCTCCCTGCAGGAGATGTTCTTTGAGTTGACCTACCTTTATGACTTCTTCTTGAGGGCAACTCTAAAAATTGGATAAGCTTTGAGCTTCTAGTCTCAATCTTTCTCATAACACTTTGAACAAGGTAGCCTAGATCCTTGAAATCAGTGGAGTCACCAGATATACTTGATAGAATGACTTCTAAAAGCCTGTACTATGCAATCTGTATATCAGAGATAACATAATCTTCAAACAATGAACTTCCTATGTAGTCCCACTAGGTGTGCCAGAATTGTTATACACTAGCACCAAGGTGGGGTGTACTTGAGCTTAAGCCTGTACTGATATTTCTTGTGTACTGAACTTCTTTATCCTTTTGCAGATGAACCAATAGGAACACCTTTTGAGCATGAATCTGATATTTTACTAGTCCCACCAGGTGTGCCAAAATTGTTTATACACTAAGTTTGGGCCTTTGTCTCAAGCTCTCATAGTCTTGATAGCCTAGTATAACATGGGAATCATCTCTAGGTGTGGGACCTATGCTAACTGAGATGAGACCTCCAGGTTCTAGGCTAGTTCCTCTTGGATAATCACCTTAATTTGCTTCTAGACATGGAAAGTAAAACTTTTGAGGGAAAGGGATAGAAGAAATGCTTGGAAAGGGAAATGACTGAAAGCAAACAACCAACTAGGTGATGCACCGAAACTAGGGTTTGGATCTCAGTATGTAGGATGAAATCAATGAAAAACTTAGGTCTAGTAGGTCACAACTTATTGAATAGGCTTGCATAAGTATTTCATAGGAGGGGTCTACAAATAAAGAGGGTATTCAGGGAAAGAAAGAGATTCTTTCACAAATAATGACACTCCTTGGGGTAGACAACAATCTATGACCTACAAACAAACATTCACCTCTGCAACTAGGTATAGGAATGAGACAAGATTGTTAAGAGGTTGTAGTATACCCACAAAAGCATTCACATCAAATCATTCACAATAATACACATGAATTGCAGAAAGAAAGAAGGATCAAGAACCCTAAGATATCATTGAGAAACATATAAATACTTTGATTCAATAGGAGATAACTCACACAAAAAAGGCATAGGGACATGACAAATGTCACAAAATATATTTAATCTCTAAATTACCAATGGGAGGTTATAGAATGTAGAAGACCAAAGGGCAAGAAATACCACAGATAGCCTTCCAATAAAGAGACTTTCTTCTTACAAAATGTGAACTCTCTAACCTCTTGAGCACTAAGGCTCCAAAAATACAATATATACATCTCCTGCATGCAAGTAGGAGAAAAACCTAACTAGGGTTACATGATTTTACAATAAAATAGAAAACCCTAACTGCCTATCAAATCTGATCATAAAAAATATCTCTGCAACATCAAGGCTGATCAGATATGTTGCATGCCCATGCTTGTACTATGTCAAACCTTGATCCATCTACCCACCCGCAACTCCTCTAAACCATGAATGCATCCAATCTGATCCTGGTTTGATATCTGGGTTTAAAATGATTAACCCTACAAAAGGTGGCACCAAGCTCATTAAAGCTTTTAGCATGACATGGTTCTATCTTCTCTTGGTTGCCTAGGTTTCTTCCCCTATAATAAATTATGACTATTCCTAGTCAGTTTGGTGGGTGAAAACCCTAACCCTAGCTGTCCAAAGCTTGTTGCATCCTAAATTCTTTTAGGATTCCAAGGCAACTAGGATTCTCTGCATATAGGGTTCCCTCTTTCCTTTTTGGTTTTGAGAATATAATGCATGTTGTAACAACTTTTCTTATGTAGAAGACTTCAATATATTTGTACTATTATCAGACTATCTCCATTTTAATCATAAACTTGTTGATTATAGCATCAAGGGTGTTTAATCTTTATACTTGTATTTCCTTATGTGTTTGCAGTAGAGTTGTGTTCGCAGAGATAACTGAGTTCAAGATTATTTTTCAGATGTGTATGAGTTGGGACATCAAGGGTGTCTCATGCTTGTCTTCTAGTTGGAGCTAGTTAATGTATTGCTTGTTTATAGGTCTCTTCTAAGGGGAAGGTTAAAATCCTTTGAATAGGTAGTAACATATCTGGGTACATAGGTGGATCATTGAAGTGAGGTTTGTTAATGGTGTATGATTGATGTAAGGCATCACATATTAGATATATTATCTTCTTATTTCATAGCTCCTTGTTGCAGTGATGTATTTGACTCTGTCGCCCATTGGATATGGCACTGGTCTATGAGAGACTTAGTGTATCTCAGGGGTCCTTTCAACCCAACATAAATCAATTAAATGAAATACCTTTTTCCTTCATGTTGGTAGTAGTAGGAAGTTGTTTCTAGTCTTCAAACTCATTCTATGCAAGTGGGCTATTGCATAAGATCTTGGTTTCATTGAGGTACAGGATACCTACAAGGGTTTGAGAACCATTCCACAATCAATTACCTGTAGGCCTGTAGTGTGATTCAAGTTGTATGTGTGTGCAGATGAGGTATACCCACCTGAGTGATGTGGATCTCAAAGTGTAGAAGGATCTCTCTTTGATCCTTGTCAGTTGGCCTTTTTCATTGTCAGATTTGGAGTTTTGAGTGAATGTGACACTATCCCTATCATTCCTAATGAGAATCTGACCTTTGGGGAAAAAGAACACCAACAAGATGGTGAGTCTGCTGGGGACGGCCATAGAAAAGATTCAAAAGTAAAAAACATGCTTGTAAAATCTTCTCACTAAATGTTGAGTGGCGACTCTGAGTCTCTGTTTGGTCAGTGTATGTGACAAAGTGTGATATATTTGCAATCTTGACAAGTAGATGTCTTGTGAGATTGTTTTGTGATTGTGGGTTTTGAAGAAGGTTTAGAGTTGGGAAAGGTTCTCAACTGATTTAGATTTTTCCTCTGCAAAGAGGTGGCGCTCTACCAAAGTTTGAAAGGTGATCTAGAGGAGACTTCAGATCAATACTTTTCAGCATTCACAACATCTCTAGGTAATCCTATTTCATTAAGCAAGAATAGTGCCTAATTAGGTTAGTAGGTCATCATTGAAAAGGGGAAATGAATTTTGAAAGTTTCATCATATTTCTGGATAGAAGTTTTAGTTGTTGAAATGAGTATCAAAAATATGTTGAGGTTCAATAGAAGTGTTGTCATGAGACCAAGTTGCATTGTTTTGTTAGTATATTGAAATGGAGTTTCCAACCTTGATGAATCAAGATGATGTTTCTAGGTCTGAAAGTTCTCTGTCAGATCTTATAAATATTAATAGAGAAAGAGGTATTTATTTGATGAGTCAAAAAATCCAGCAGACTTGCATAAAAATTTTGAGATGTACAATAGGAGAAAGAAAAGGGGAGTCATCCCATTTATACTATAAGAAATTTCTTGTAGCTTGTGATGAGTTTCTTATGGGTATTGAGCTTCAAGAATTCCAATATGCTGAAATGTTCTTAGAACTTGATATGCCTGAGTCAGTTAGTTGGTCTGCATCTTTTAGAAATGAAGCATTGGAAAATATTAAAGGATGGATGGCTTCATTTGCAGAGGATGAGTCTTGTGATGCTAATGTTGATAATGGAACTTGTGGTTATCAAGAGATAGAAGATGAATCTGCAATAGATGTAAGTTCTTGTAGTGAAAGTTCCTGCAGTGATGACTTTGCACAAGATATTGTGGCACAAGAAATTTCAGCTCCTGTCTTAGATGAGGAAGATGTTTGCAGCATTTGCAGTGAGAGCAATGAGATAGAATGTGAAGTTCAATGCTTACTAAGTAGTGAGAAAATTTTAGAGCTCTTGGATGCAGAATTTTAGAGGTGCACTCCCAAATATGTTTCCAAAATTCCATGCCTGGTAGATATTATTTTTGATGAAGAAAGAATAAATGATGGTATGATGTGTGAAACTTCTATTGAGGTTCTTTCTCCCATTTTTGATATGCAAGTGGATGGTTCATGTCATTGTAGTGAATTTGATAATGTCATATTTGATGAATATCATATGTGTACTAGTGTGGATTTAGTCTTTCAAGAGCCTAATGTCAGTGGTTCTTGTTTATATTTTGATGCTGGAGAATGTGGTAAATGTAAAGGGGCTTTCTTAGATTTGAAAATGACTAATGAGTCATTAATTGATAGTGCTTGTTCCTTTCTAGAAGATGTTGATGTGATTTTTGATCAGCAAGTTGCTTCCATTTTCATGCAATCAGATTTTTGTCTTGAGGAGTGCTATATTAGTTTGCAAAGCAAAGAGATAGAAAGGGTTTATGCTTCATTGCAAACTAATAACCAGTATGTTGATGTGTTCATCCATGAGATTGAAAAGGAATGTTTCATTTTTTAGCATGACAGTGAAAGTGAAGAATGTGACATTTTGATGTCACAAAATGATCAACATCTATAGCAGCTTGATGGCCCTATCTTGTTGAGTGATGGTGAGTATGGTGATCATTTTTTATATAGTGTGCTAAATAGGGATCACAATGTTTTTGGTAGGTTGGATGAAAAATGTAATTTTAGTTTTCCTCTGCTGAATGGAGATGAAAATTATTTGTTTGATAGAGGAAAAAATTGATCAGAAGTTTTGGGGCCCTGAGCCTTCTGTAAATATTGTAAATTTTGTACATATCTTTTCCTTCCAGTTGTGTGTTTCCCTTCCTATTTCTTTGATTTGGTTGCCAATTTTTGAGGTCTCTATGTTTTGTCCAGTAGGTGGTCTTCTCTCCTAGAGATCTAAATTCTTGCCATGCCTACAAGAGGCATGCATCCCTAGATAGAGCCACTGTTAGTACCTGCAAAACATTTCATGGCTTCATGTCCTTTCCTTTGGTCTCTGCAGTATTTTTCATGCCTTTGGCCTTAAACCCTAAGCAAAAATTCATAATCTAGCCATTACAAGGAAAAAACCCTAAGTGTGCCCTAGCCTTGTTCTAATTCTATGTTACCTTTTTGGGCCATTTAAAAGTCCTATAGTGCATGTGTTAATTATCGACCCCATTCAGTCATCTTTTCAAGTGTTGAGCGGTTTGTCGCATGTTCACATCGGCTATCTTCATGCTATGCGATCATGTGACTAAGGTTTGATGTCGGGCCCCCTTTGATTTATTTTCCTAGGTTAGTCAGCTTTAATATTCCCTAAGTCCAGCATTTTAATTCTTTCTAATGTTTTGTCTTAAATCTTTCCTGGGCCCAGTTCTGACAGCATCTTGATCCAACGGTTGGCTTAAGTTCATGGAATTTGTCAGAGGCTTGTGAAATTATGCTAGCCATTGATTCTGCTTCATGATGTAGCCTTTCAAAGTGGGTAGGTCCACTACCACATAAGCACAGGTGGCAGCATTTTATTAGCCGAAGGAAATGATGAAGTGGTAGGGTTGTCAGAATGTCCTATGAAAGAAGAAAAAGTGGTTTGTCCATTTGCTAGATTTTGTGACATGGCGATCCCTGATTCGTTGAAGTATCCTATGTAGCACAGTGGGGTCATGGTCTTTGATGATTGGCTAAGATTCCAGATCGATGGTTGGTGTATAAGCACATAGAATCTTTTGAGACCTTTAGATCATCCGCCATCCATCTGATTATCTGGGTGTTCAGGTCAGTAATAAATGATGGGTCCAAAGTGACACACAAGCACAGTTGGGGATTTGTGATTGGTCCATGAGGTCATACATTGGCAATTGTTAGTGGGACTTGAATTTCTAACTTGTCAGAGGGTCCTAACACTTGCAGTAAATTAACGGCGGGTGTAAGTTCTTATGAGATGTGTGTCAGAGGTTAGAGATTATGTGTCGACTGTTGATTTCACCTTTTTCAAAAGTGATAAAGTAAGGTGGGTCCACTGCTATGTGTACGTGATATGGTAGATTTTTATTGGTTGACGTGGATGTTACTGTAGGGTGGGGCCACTGTCAGAGAGGTATGTGATGAGGACAAGATCTACGGTTGGCGTAAGTTCTCATGGAGTGTGTCAGAGCCATGAGATCTTACACCCGCCATCCATTTTCAAAGTCTTAGGTGGGTGGGTCCTATGTCAGTGGTGACTGAATAGAGACAAGGAATGAGGTGGTGACATGTGGCATGTTTTTAGGCAGGCCCAGGGTCAAGGGTCTAGCAGTCTAGATAAATATGTTTAGCGGCCTGACAAATTTCAAAGGCTTCGCTCGTTCGCGAAGAAAGTTAGTAGTCCTCCAAATTGACTGGCAATTCAGCGAATAAGTGTTCATGTGATCGTTAAACTAAACAATAGAGAAACCAGGTATTCCACAAACTAGAGAAGGTCTTCAGTCACCAATTCACCAAGTATGACTGGGGTCCTATTACTAGTTAAGTCATAAAGCCCGCGAAAGAGAAAGATCCAACGATCACAATATAAAGTTGATCTTAGTTTGAATATTGGTCGTCAATTTGCTGCTGGTACCTTGGAAATGACTATTGTATTTCAAATTCAAATTTACAGAGGGTTTCCAATGATAGAAAGGATTGAAATTTATTGATCAAGTGGCCAAATTTGGTAAAATTGGTTTTACCAACTATTGCAATGTGGCCCAGGGTGTTCCATGATCATTTGCAAGGGTTTGTACTATGTTCTTTGTGTGCAAGGCATGTTGCAGGTGGCCGAGTAGGTTGACAATGTGGTTATTTTTGTGGTTCTCAGTACTTTCTTATGGAATTTGTCATGATTGAGGATCACTACAGGATTTGTCTTCTCCTGGTTGCTTGGGTTTCTTCCCCTGTAATAAATTGTGACTATTCCTAGTTGGTTTGGTGGGTGGAAACCCTAACCCTATCTATTTGATGCTTGTTGCATCCTAAATTCTTTTGGGATTCCAAGGCAACTAGGGGTATATATGGCTGTAATTTTGATTTTTAAAGGGTTCCACAATTTTGGAGGTCCATTATTCTGGTTCCATGAAGGGTCCTTTTCCTATAGGTATTTTCCTTCTTCTCTACATATAGGGTTCCCTCTTTCCTTTTTGGTTTTGAGAATATAATGCATGTTGTAATAGCTTTTCTTATGTATAAGACTTCAATATATTTGTACTGTTATCAGACTATCTCCATTTGAATCCTAAACTTGTTGATTATAGCATCAAGGGTGTTTAATCTTTCTACTTGTATTTCATTATGTGTTTGCAGTAGATTTTTCTTCGTAGAGATAACTGAGTTCAAGATTATTTTTCAGATGTGTATGAGTTGGGATATCAAGGGTGTCTCATGCTTGTCTTCCAATTGGAGCTAGTTAATGTATTGCTTGTTTATAGGTCTCTTCTAAGGGGAGGGTTAAAATCCTTTGAATAGGTAGTAACATATCTGGGTACATAGGTGGATCACTGAAGTGAGGTTTGTTAAAGGTGTATGATTGATGTAAGGCATCACTTATTAGATATATTATCTTCTTATTTCATAGCTCCTTGTTGCAGTGATGTATTTGACTCTGTCACCCATTGGATATGGCACTGGTCTATGAGAGACTTAGGGTATCTTAGGGGTCCTTTCAACTAAACATAAACCAATTAAATGAAATAACTTTTCCCTTCATTTTGGTCATAGTAGGAAGTTGTTTCTAGTCTTTAAACTCATTCTATGCAAGTGGGCTATTGCATAAGATCTTGGTTTCATTGAGGTACATGATACCTATAAGGGTTTGAGAACCATTCCACAGTCAGTTACCTATAGGCCTGTAGTGTGATTCAAGTTGTATGTGTGTGTAGATGAGGTATACCCACCTGAGTGATGTGGATCTCAAAGTGTAGAAGGATCTCTCTTTGATCCTTGTCAGTTGGCCTTTTTCCTTGTCATATTTGGAGTGTTGAGTGAATGTGACACTGGCCCTGTCAATCCTAATGTCAATTTGACCTTTGGGGAAAAAGAACACCAACAAAGAACTCATCTCATAGATTTGGGTCCCATCCTTGACCGCATGGAACAATTTAGTCTTAGATTTAATCCAAAGAAATGTGCTTTTGGTGTTACTTTTGGGAAACTCTTGGGTTATATCATTTTAGCTAAAGGCATAGAAGTTGATCCTAAAAAGGTGCAAGATATTATGGACATGCCTCCACCCAAGAATATCAATCAAATGAGAGGATTACAAGGAAGGCTACAATCTATCTGGTGCTTCATTTCATAGTTGGCTGACAAGTCATAACCATTTACTAAACTTTGCATAAGAATGTGACTTATGAATGGAATGAGGAATGTGACAAGGGACTTACTTAAATAAAATAGTATCTTGCTAATCCACCTATACTGATGCCTCCTATTCATGGGAAGCTGCTTATACTATACATCTCAGCAACAAACACATCTTTGGGTGCTCTCCTATCTCAAGAAGATCAGAACAACAAAGAGAGAGCCATATACTATATCAACAGAACATTGGTTTCCTATGAAATGAACTATTATGTCATTGAGAAGGCTTGTTTAGCAGTGTTATTTTCTTCTCAGAAGTTGCAGCATTATATGCGAGCTCATACCATAAGGCTTATTGCAAAAATTGATCCACTGAAGTACCTACTAAGCAAGGCTACCCTCACAGGTAGATTAGTGAAATGGGTGATGATACTTAGTGAATTTGACATTGAGTATGTGGAAAGAAAAGCTATTAAGGGACAAGCAATTGTTGATCACCTGGTGGAAGCTCCTTTGAAAGATCACCAGCCTTTGAGTATTGAATTCCCAAATGAATCCATCATGCTTCTCACACATCAATCTTGGAGTGTGTTCTTTGATGGATCATTCACTCAGTAGGGATCTGGTGTAAGCATTCTATTTGTTACACCTCAAAGATACTCATTACCAAAAGCTTATAAAATGGTGTTTCCCTGCACAAACAACATAGCTGAATATGAAGCTCTCATTAATGGAATGAAGATAGCCCTTAAATGGTGTGTGGATGAACTCAAGGTTTTTGGAGACTCTCAGTTAATCATCAACCAAGTCAATGATGTCTATCAAACAAAATATGACAAGCTAATACCTTACAAAAGAATGGTGGATGATCTCAAATAGTACTTTGCACACATTTCTTTCCAATAGATTCCAAGGGAAGATAATAAAGTAGCTGATGCTATGGCCACTCTTGCTTCAATGTTACAAATGCCAGAAAATGACTTCAGACATGAATTCCTAGTGGAGGCATTACACTACCCTACCTATGATATTCTTGAATCTAGGATGATTTGTTTAGTCATTGGACATGATTCATCCCACTACCACCATATCTTTTCCTACCTTCATGACCAGATCATTCCAAACACCTATACCTAGAATAAAAAGCATCACCTAATTCGTACTGCTTCACGGTATGTCCTCATAGAAAATGACTTGTATAGATGGGGTTTAGATAGTACCCTCCTTAGGTGTTTAGAACCTGATGAGTCCAAACATGCACTAACTGAGGTACATGAAGGTATTTGTGGGTCTCATTCTAGTGGTCTGACATTAGCTCAAAAACTTATTAGAGCTGGTTACTACTAGCCAAACATAGAAAAAGAAGTTGTTCAATATGCCAAGACTTGCAAGCAATGCCAATTTCATGGAAATCTAATTCATGCTCATGCTAAAGAGCTCAGTCCTCTCATCAGTTTCTAGCTATTTCAGTAATGGGCTTTTGACTTGGTCGGTCAGATACATCCTTCTTCTTCAAGAGGACATAAGTTTATCATCACAGCTACTAATTACTTTACCAAGTGGGTTGAGGCAGTGCCTCTAGCTATAGCTGATGGTAAGACTATTGCTATGTTCATACTAAACTATATCATTTGCAGATATGGTATACCCTCATCTATTATCACTGATAATGGGGGACAATTCAAAAATAAGGACCTGATAGACTTATGCACCAAATTCAAAATTATTTAGCATTGGTCATCTATCTATTATCCTCAAGGTAATGGATAAGTAAAAGCTTCTAATAAGACTATTCTAAAAATCTTACACCGAACAGTTCATAAATCTAGTAGAGATTGGCATCTCCAGATTAATCTGGCTTTGTGGGCCTAGAGAACAAGTATCCGAACACCAACGGGGGCTACTCCCTTTGCCTTGGTTTATGGAATATAGGTAGTATTACCTATTGAGGTCAAGATTCTGACATTGCAAATCTCTCTGAAGGGCATCATCACTGATGAAGAGAAAAGAATATCTTGACTTCAAGAGCTTGAGTTACTTGATGAACGTCAGAGGGTGGCATTTGATCATCTAAGAGCATACCAAAAGAGGATGCCTAAAGCCTATAATAAGAAAGTCAGACAAAGAGAATTCCAAGTGGGTGATCTCGTCCTGAGAGAGAACCCCAAAAATCAGCAGCAACGGGTCCAGAAAGGGAAATTTGAACCAAACTGGCTTGGTCTATATGTCATTATTGCAACATTTGGGTCTAGCACTTATCGACTCTCCACCACTGAAGGAGAACAACTAAAAGAACCTATCAACACTCTTCACTTGAAGAAATTCTATAGCTGAGACATTGCTTGTATGTTCATGTACATACTTATTGGTCCTGAAAAAATCCAAAAAAATGATATATTGCAAAAAATCCTAAAAATTGCAAAATGTCCTAAAAAAATGATCATCTTAGTGAAAACCTAGTAAACAAGTGCTTTGATGTATCTATTATCTTGGTGAAAACCTAGTAAACAAGGGCCTTGATGATAATCAAAAAAAATTGAAAATTGAAAAAATACAAAAAAGTGAAAAAATAAAAAATACAAAAAAAATGAAATATTCAAAAATACAAATTTTTTTTAAAAAAAATACAAGTACAAAAAAATTGAAAAAGAAGAAAATGTGTCATTCATGAAAGCCTGGTAAATAGGCATCATGGTAGCAAAAATAGAATCTCTATCAAGATGGTGAAAACCTGGTAAACAAGCGCCTCTTATTTCCTGAAGCTACATCTCATCTCAGCATCGCTTGGCTCTTAGTTTCTTGCTTTAGTCTCTTTGCTTTCCTGCTTTAGTTTGTTTCCTACTTTTAGTTTGTTTCCTACTTTGGTTTTCTAGCTCATGCACTTCCCTTCAGTTGTCTTTGAGATTTTCCTCAGCTCTTCATGGATTAGAACTAGTTCACACTTAGGGGCACCTTCCTGGTCTAGGGGGAATTGTCCTATCACTTTTGGAAGTTTGTGTTTGTGCATCAGTCACCAGTGATTCCTGCTACATCTACCTACTGATTCTTAGTTACTTTTGAGATTTCTCTCCTTGAGGATCTCTCATGTATTGATCACCAGTGGTTCTCACTATGCCTACCTACTGATACTTAGCTCTCATTTGAACCCCTCTCTTTCGAGATCTCTTTTTTACATCAGTCACCAGTGGTTCTCACTGTGTCTGCCTACTGATGTTTCACTTATGTTTTAGTCTCTCTTTCGAGAATCTTCCTTGTATCGGTCACCAGTGGTTCTCACTATGTTCACCTACTGATACTTGGTTCATGCTCCAATATCTTCTTGAGACTTCATATCTCACGATGGTCACCAATGGTTCTCACTATGTCTACCTATTGTTGCTATCCCATTGAGACTTCAAACATTGTGCACTTCTAATTTGACTTCAATTCACTTGAACACAAACATAAACTAAAACTAAAACTAACTTTGTGTTCGTTTGAATCATGTTGAGCTTTTCCTTTTCTTGTTTGTTTGTTTTCTTTTTTCATTTCCCCTTGAGTGAATCTAAGATGTCTTTCTTGACTAAGAAACGCGAAGAATGGGGGCATGATCTTTTCTTGGCTTTATGTTTGCTAGTTTAGTTCCAATGATCCAATGAATTCATATAAGAGGGGTGTCCATTTGTAAGAGCATTCATCTCATATTGGATGGCCATGTGTACCTTGACTCCTTTTATATGGATGCTTTGGTGAGGTTGGTTCTTCTCCTTGTCTGTTTTGAGTGACTTCTTTTTGCTACAAGTAAAATGGCTAATACTCGTCCTGCTAAGTGAACGTAAGGGTCACTACAAGCACTCTTTGGAAAAAGAAGGAGCTCTCATGTGTCTAGTGTGTTTGTTCACAAGAAACATTCAAATCATTCTAGAAAATTATGCTTTGATGCTTATTTTAACTTGCTAAATCAAAAGGAATAAGTGTTCAGGTCATTCTGGCTTCTTGTGCCTTAATGCTTACACCTCATTCCAACAAATTTAAGACTTATGTCATATTCATATTCTCATAATTGCAATGTTAGTGAGGATTGTATGTAATCTTGCGATCATCCCATGCTTAAATGAACTCGATGATGATAAATACGGTGAGTCCAACAACCAAGTCCTAGGGTTTGCATTTTCATTCTGGGCTTGCATTTTAGCTTAGGTTTGCATTTTCATGCTAAGCTTGCATTTGAGATGATATCTTTTTACTCTCTTGATTTCTTTATGTTCATCAAAGGTTCTCATCTTTTGTCTCAGTTTCATCTTGGCTGCACAAGTGTCCAGTCCTCACTCTTGATCTTTGAAACATAATCTATTTGATTAATACCTATCATATATTGTGACAATCCTACATGAGATGATTAGTACCATATACATTACATATCCATTGCATTTTCATTTCATTTCCATTTACATTCATAAACTCATTTTCATTCATACATTTGCATCTACATATACATGTGCATCCACTATAAGCATAAATCAAATCATACATTATGCATATGCATACGTTCTATTCATCCATCATTGCATTTCACATTGCATCATAAAAATAACCATGTGCATATTCATATTAATAAAAGGAAACATGTGCATTTCTATCCATACATCTAAGCATATAAAAACATCTCATAAACATCAATATCAAAGCAATATAACAACAAGTACGAGGATATCAAACTATCGATCTCATATATATATATATATATATATATATATATATATATATATATATATATATATATATATATATATTGAAACAATGTCATGTACAAAAGAGAAGGTGCTACTCAAGCATAGTATCAAAAATGGACTACAATGTACAAGTATATCAAAATGTGCTAGCTAGGTCACACACCACCTAGAGGAGGTGGTGGCAATGGTCTCTTTGGAAGAGGCATTGATCATTGTGGAGGTGCCTGCTGTGGGGGTGCATGTGGTGCCTGCTATGATGGTGCCTATGGAGGTGCTAGTGGAGGTGGCTATGGAGCTCTAGCATAATTAGAAAAGGGTGGTACCTACTCTGACAAATCTAGAATGACCCCATTGTAAGTTGCATAGTAATAAGCTGCTTGAGCAGCCTCGTATCTAGTCTCAATCCTCAATCATGCCAACTCCTCCCATAGCTGCCTGATCTTAGGATCCCTGTCAGCTACCTAGGTCTCCTCTTTGATGACTCAAGTGTGATAGTCATCCCACTCCCACTGGACCTGTCTAACCCTCTCATAGCTCTTCCTAAGAGCCTCCTGCAGTTGTGGTGCACCTGCTCCTATTGGAATATTAGGCATATCAGTATCATCATCAAGTGCCTGCTATGATGCATCACCTATCCGCTGCCTAGTGGACCTCTACTGGGGCCCACTATTCCTAGCTCTTGCATCTGAGCCCATAGTCCTAGCAAGGATGCTAGTCTGTCCTTCTCGTGGTCTCAACACTCTTTGTTGTTGTCCCTGCTGTGTAACCTGCTGCTGTGTAGGCTGTTGAACTGGTGGCTATTGGGCTGGTGGCTATTAATCTGGTACCTATTGCTATTGTGTAGGCTACTCCTGTGCTCCCATACCAATAAGATCAGTGAATCTAGGATGGGGTCATGCTATCAACTGGTCCCTGTATGCAGGCATCACCCCTGCATTGGTGACATCCACCATATAGTCCCATCATGTAGCTAGAATGTGTGCCTCTATCGCACACCACCCTAGATCCAGTCTCATGTGCCACCCCTTCTTCTCCTCATTAGAGAAGTAGGCATAGGGGCAGTACTCATCTGATATGTCTTTTTGCCTACCAAACTAGTGCAGGATGTGTGTAACAAGAAATCTCTCAATAATGGTGACACTCCATCCAATCAGTGGATGAGATACAAACATGAAGGAAAGCTTTCTCTGAGCATCATCACAGGGCTTAGTCGCAACCCAAGGTCTCTAGACTACAGCTTCCATGTCATCCAATTGTCCTCTCCACTGCTCTATCTTACCTATCAGAGTCTGAGTTATTGGGCCTGCGTACTTGTAAATATAAGGCTCCAACACCTATCATGTATCAAGGAATATAGGCCTACAAATAGAGAGATGCTCCTAGGCCTAGATCTGTAAGATGAAGACACCTGCCACCATCACCCTCATGCTACAATATACTATCTCATGCATCTCATGATACATGGGGGCTAGCATGCACTCACCCCATCTGAACCTGACGATCGGCCTCTCCAACATCATCTGTAGCATCATACCCCAACCGCACTATAGACCATACTGACCTCAATCTAGAACAAGGTAGTAGCTCAAAAACATCACAAGAACTATGGAAAATGGATGAGCACCACCATGCCTACTGATCAAATCATCCTAGGAGATGGCCTGGCCCATCACTAGATCATCTCTAAAGATCATCCTCAAGGCTACTGTACCCTATTGTGACTGTGTCTTGTACTCTACTCGAGCACCATGGATGGGTATCTACAGAATCTTGTATATGTCCTCAAGATTCATAATCATCTCCCCCATCAAAAAGTGGAAAGTGTTCATCTTTGAATGGAAATGCTCTACAAGTGCACCAAGAAGATTGTGATTTACCCTAATGTCGGGTAAATCATGCAAGAATCCCAAACTGAGTCCCTCAATGTGAGCACTCTCTGCATTTGTCAGTCTTTGCACTAATGAGGTGATAATGGGATGGTGTCTCCTAAAGGCAACATAAGGGAATTCAACTTGCAAAGCAAGCGATGACATTGGATGAGTATCTCAACATGATGGTTTTCAACACAACAACAACAAATGTAGCAAGGCATCTATCTTGGACATGACTCTATGATGCTCTACTTGGTTGATTTTGTTGGTTGTGGATTATTCCCTTTGATCTTCAACTTGCAGATTTACACTTTGATGGATAATATAAAAATCCTGACTCTATCACCACTCCAAAGTCCATAAGGAAGGGGACCAACTGACAAGGATCAAAAGATCCTTCTTCACTTTGAGCTTCAATGCTCACGCGGGTGTACCCTTGACTCACTTCTTCAAAGGAGTCTTAAAATGATGTATACTATACCCACACAAGTCTAAAAGGTTTATCAAATGAATGTTTATGTTTGTGGTTGTTAACCATGAAACTTCAAGAGAAAAGACTAGTGCCTTATCTGAGGGCTAAGAGTCACCCAACTGTATACTTCAACTGAACACCTCAAATCAAACACAATGGAAACTAGAGTAAGTGCTTTTCCTATTACCCCTTTCCCTCAAGCACAAGGACATCAAATTCTACACCTGGCTATAAACTCACTGAATTCACCTAAAAGGCTTTAATCCTAACTTTGTTAGAAACTCAGAGATGAATTCAAAATAATCTTTGTTTACCATACATTAACACACTTTGTGATATTAACATATATGAGCTCAGAGACAAGCAAGAAGACATACATAAGATACAAGATTGGGATCCAAGAATGTTTTTTTTAACAAATCCAGAATTAGCATACAATTAACATGACACAAAGCTGAGAAAAAGACACCAAATCAGACCTCTATCAGTGTATTATAGTCAAAAACAAGGGACCAAAAGCAATAAGATTTTGGAACCCCTCAAAATCCAAAAACTCTCTAACTTATACCCCCTAGAAATCTTGAAAATCTGCAACAAGCTACGGATGACTAGGGTTAGGGCTTCAACCACCCAACCTGCTAGAAATGGTCACAAAAATGACTACAAACACTTCTCAAGCCAAGAAATTCCTTCGCCAGGTACGAAACCTCCTTTACAATTAACTGCATAGACCCTGGACCACATTAAAAATAACAAACCAGTCATTTCTCACCGAACAGGGTCACTTCTGCATTGAAAACCAGTCCTTTCTAGTCGCTAGAAACCCTCAAAAAATTTGAATTTGAAAACAAATAGCTACATCAATGGTGCTAGCAGAGAAATAGCGGCCCACATTTAAACCTTCATCAACTTTATATCTCCACCATCCGATCAATCCTCCCGGGCTTCGCAACTCTAACTCACCTAGGCACCTTGGGTTTCATTCAACGAACTAGTGACAAAGTGTTTCTTAGTCATGGAATGAAAATCTTAACTCTGGTTAGACTTCGTGACACATGACTGCATGTTGAAATAGCCTACTTTAAGTCATCAGGCAAATTGGCGACAAAAGCATTTCTCCAGTTCATGGAAAACACCCTACCTTTGCTTAAAGAACTTAGCGACCTCACGACCGCTATTCGCCAAGTCTCCAAATGAATTGGGGAACCACCAAATCATCACGTGAATGAGTGAAAAGCCAAAAATATATCAGTACCACCAAACCTTTATTCACTCCACCATTAACTCCACAACCGTGATGCACGACACCACCTGTCACAACACCATTCACAGAAAACTGCCCCGTCACCAACACCGGATCCATGCTCTGCAAGCCTTTGAAAATGAACAGATGGCATAAGATCTCATGGCCCTGACAAATCCCATGAGAACTTACACTAGCCATAGGATCCATCCTCACCATAGACCCTACCGACAATAGCCCCACACTTCTAACTCCACAACTGCAATGCCACGTCAATGCCTGCGGGCTAATGAAAATCAAGCACATCACCCCACCCAGCAAATGGAATAAAATTTGACAGATGGTGCATGATTGTAAAGGCTTGGAATATTCCTTGCAATCATATGCTAATCATTAGATTAAAGCTTCAACATGGGCACCTCTGACAAGCCAAGTCATCATCACACGGACCAATAGGAAGACACCAACTCAGATCATCAAAACCACCACCGCAACTGTCACCACACTACCATGGACACATGGCAGGTAGTCACATGATCACATGTTAGAGAAGTCTGACATGCAGCCATGTGATAGCCAATAAGAACATGCCACATCATCACCTCCGAGACCACACCAAAGAAGCCTCACCATTCAGAGGATCGGACGGTGGGCGCATGATCACATGGGGAAAGAATATTCCATGTGATCGCACGCCGACCGTAGGTCTTCAATCTCTAACTCCGGGCAATGAAAAGAACTAGGACCCCCTGAACCAACCACTGAGTATTGAGTGATTACCTGACTAACCACCAGCCAAGTCACTAGAGGTTAGCAGATAACCGCCAACCTTTCAAGGATCATGCGACTACAGTCACCGAGTCACTGGATGTTAGCTGTCTAACCACCAGAAATAGGAGATCAAAAGATAACTGCCAGTCACCAGGTCGCTGGATGAAGAATAAACCACCCAAAGACCTAGAGAAAGCATGACAAGAAACATTGAAGGACTGGGCCCCACCACCCATCGTACCTGCGCAGTTAGAGAAAACACCAGCAAACAGGGAACTAGTGTGAGGTTGAAAACACGCAATATTTTTGATGGAAGAGGGCCAAAAACACATAGAGTTTTTGACATGTCAACAGATAAACACACAAAGTAGGAAGCACAGGGTCGAAAACAACGCAGGTCAAAAACACACAGACCGAAAACATCATGTACTTTTTGAAAACATTGTGGGTTTTCGACACTGAGGTAGATTTTGAAATATTTCTAGCAGGCCTTAGAAATTGAATCTCTTTTTGGGTTTGGCAATTTTAGAGATGCAGTTTGGACTAGGGTAGGGTGATAACATGAAGAACACAGGGCAGGACACATTGAAGAACACTAGCAAGGAAAATAGGCCATTTTCATAAGGTTTTGCAATGATAGAAAATCGGCCTAACAGATTTTATGCTAATTTGACAAATTTTGACCAAAAACACTAAAACTCTAAAGCATCCTTTCACGTGAGGAAACTATTTCCTCATATGAGACAGGACTTGACCTTACGCGAACTAGAGAAATCTCACATGAGACTAGCTTTTAGCTCATGCGAGCTTCCAGACAAAGCCTACGCAAAGAAGACCTAACTCATGCGAGGAAACTACTTCCTAACATGAGGGGAGATGCGAGGAAACTACTTCCTCACATGAGATTGGAAGAACACGACCTAAAACTATGCTAGATCATCCTAAATTGACCTAAAAAGTAGTACGAATTGAAATGCAAAGAGGTTTCTCGACTACTTATAGGTGCATCATGCTCCGCTGGTCGGGCATGTCATCGGGAGCACTCAAATTGATGCGTATGCAGTGGAAGACCCTCCATTTCTCTCTCAGAGCTCAAAATCACAAGAAGATGAAAGTGAATAATGAATTGAAAGTGACTCCTCCGAGCCTTATATAGCTTTTCACCTACTTTTCAAAAGTGCTCCGTTTTGTGCAAAAATTACACCCTTGGCTAAATCAACTACTCTGAATCCATTTTTGGGATTGAAATCAACATATGACATATCTAGATAGCTCAAAATTTCATTTTAAATTCTAGGACCCTTTGGGATCGGATGCTTGTGCAGTCAGCCTTCTAGCATCATCTTCCTACGAGACTCTCATCTCCTCATCATTTTCTCGAGATCTTTGCTCTTTTCATCTCCAAATGACTCTAGTCAAATCTAGTCAACCATGGTCAACTATGTTCAAACTTGGTCAACAGGATGTCTGCTTTGCTCTAATTTGCTTCTGTAGCTTCTTGAATCTAGTCTAATTACTTTTGCTTTGCAATCTCTTGTTTTCACTCGTCCTAATGTGTAAGCTTTTGATTTCGCTCCCGAGGGGGTAGGATGATTGCATCATTTGAATCTCATTGAATCAATTCTTGAATCAGTCTTATCTAAATCATCATTGCTCATTGCTAGGGGCATCTCATGCCTCGCATCTTGCTATCTGGTCATCTATCTTTTAGGTATCTGAGCAATATCACTTAGATCCTTGAGGATCAAGCTTCATTCTGGAGATGGTTCTCGAAATCTTTTAGGTATTAGGGCAATCTAACCCTAATTCCTAGGAGTCAAGCTTCATTCTGGAAATGGCTCTCAAAATCTCTCTTAGATCATTATCTGGGAAATCTAACCCAGGTTTCAAAGGGTTGAGCTTCGTATTGGGGAAATCTAACCCTAATTCTTATCTTCTCTCAAGACCGTTGTCTTCGCAATCTAACTTAGACTTTGGAAAATCATGCTTTGATCTATTCGATGTCTTGGCAACCTAACCTAAACTCCTGAATTTCTTGTCATCTGTCACTTTAGACTATTCTCTGAATCAATGCGTTGTTCACACATCAATTCAAAGAGGGGCAAATGTAATACCCCAAAATTGGCACCTATTAAATTCAATTAATTTTGGTGCATTTTCATCAATTTTACATCTCCAAAGTCCTAGTTTCCTAAGCAATTTTCTCTCTCCTACCTGACCTAATTCGACTCGATGTCAATTGCAACGACCCTAATGGGCTTGTCTATTTAATGAACCTCATTTCTTCATTCAAGGGGGAAACTTTTGAGAGTAATTAAACTATAGTATTTTTCTGTCTCAAATTCCATTAATTCAAAGCTTTTATTGCATTTTAGTGTAATTTTCATTTAGTTTAAAATTATATATTCATTATATTTAGTTTGCTTATTTTCTCATAGCTTAATCTAATCTCATATTTCTTTTCAAGTGCTTTAGATTAAATTGCACTTCATATTTCTTTCAAGCTCTTAGTATAATTTCATCTTCATTCTCAGTTTTAATGGCATATTTGTCTTAGCTTAATTTCATTTTGTTCAATCTTCATGCTTTCAAATCCTCCATTGTAGAACTGGTCTTATGGTTATTGGCTTGTGTTCTGAGAGTAATTAAACACCCCATCTACATAGGAGGAAATATGTCACTTCACCATGGATTTTAGATTGAGTAATTCATACTCTCTCTCATAATTTGATCATGTGAGTAATGAGTATGTTGCATGTGTAGTTGGATTAGAGGTCCACATTAAACCACATACAGGTTGAAGGGGTTGGTTTTCTGGGGATAATTTTGGTTCTTTTTCTTTCACAACTACTTCTTTATTAGGTTCGGATGATTCTACTGCATCATTCAGAGGTTGATCCATAGGATTTGCTTGAGGTTGCAAAGTTTTAGTTTGGACAAATTCTGCCCATGACATTGGGGAAACATCCCTAAGAGATTTTTCTACTAAAAGCTTGATTAGGGCATGGTGACTAATCAAGTTTGCATTTCCTCTTTGATTTTCCTTAGCACTAATACTTAGCATATTATAAAGAAAATTGGGAATATTAACCTGAAGATTATGTCTGATATAGCTAAGTAGCTTAAAATGGTGAGCATGTAAGTTTGAAAATCTTCCCTCACAGGTTAAATACCTGATGATGTGCATAGCTAGTACTAGAAATAGATGAGGAAGGGACAATTTGATGCACCCTTTCTTAGTAATTTCAAGCGGAGGATCACCCAGCTTGGAAAACTGAGCACGAGATGACCTAGCATCATGCTCATTTGGATAATGTTCACCCACAACTAGTAATCCTGTAACTTCTACAATTCTCTCTTTAGTGGCCACAACTGTCAATCCCAACACTATCACTTTCCCTTCTTCAAATGTACCCATGAATTCTACAGCAACCTCCTCATTAAACTCTGTTAGCTACAGAAAATAACCAAGCCAGCCGTATGCATTGAACCTGCAGACTGCCTCAACATCCGCCAGCAGAATACCATGAATGACTGGTTCATGTCTCTATAAATGTCTGCCCATCTCAATAGTGCCCAATTTCTAACTTATCAACTTTCCAACCCACTGCTAAACTTTCAGTTCTTCTGAAAATTCCCTCTTTTGAAATGCAATTACGATTCTTTGAAAAATATTGATATTTTTTCTTGCATTACCTTTATTTCACTTAACACGAACTATAATAATGTCATTGATTTAAGAAGACATCAATAAATTTAGTGCGAGTTACCTCACAAATTAATTATGATCCTTTTGAAGTCATGTCAAGTTCAAGAAATCAGAATTTGAAAGTATGGGGAAAATGTGCGAAGGATTTAAAAATTAATGGAACACAGCCTAAGTACAACAATGATGTGACAAGGCTATGACAAGGATAGTCTAAGAATGACACTTTGAAGTTAGTACACTTGCCCTACCCCCTATGAAAGTTGAACAAGTGTCCTCACTTGTTAATTTTGGAATGAGGTTGGGAAACTGGCTTAGTGCTTATATTATATATTTAATGTAGTACTAGATATAATTAAATTAACCTGTGTGCTAAAAATAAGTAAAGAGTTAGAAAGTTGTACCTGGCAATGAATTATCATACACTAATGTGAGTTGATTAAAGTGTTGATTCCGGTGGCTGCTTAGGATTGCTGACATGGCATTTTATTGAAAGCATTTGAAAAGAGAAATTGTGGGTGATATGGAATTTGGGTGGGTGGTAGATATAGAAATGAGATGAGTTGACGAGAAGAATATAGAAAAATGAATGAATTAATATACCTCATTAAATGAAGTTTTATTATGAATGTTGACAGAAAGCATCTCATGGTGAGGTTGCAGGAAGAAGGCTTTCACCTTCTGCTACAGGAACTATTTCCTGGGAGTCTTTTAAACTGGTCATGTTGAACTGTTGTAAGAATGCTTCTCTGGTTTGAGGCTTATGATACAAGTGTAAGTGGTGTCCATTGACTAGCAGCTTAAATTGTACTAGATCAAGTGTGGTTAGCTGAACTTCTCCATTATCAAAGACATGTTGTAATCATAGGGTCTCAGCCATTTGGTTTGCAACTTTCCTAGGTTCTCCTTGTACCTAGAATCATATAATAAAGCCCAATCTCCTACTTGAAATTGCTTATTCTTGATATGTGAATCATGCCATCTTTTCCTTTGGTTCTATATTAGTTATGTTCTCTCTAACCCTGACTTGCACATTTCATCCAAGGAATTAAGATGGAGGAGACATTCTACTTGTGCTATAGGAAGATTGATGTTTAGCTCAAGTGTTGTGCGCAATGTTTTGTGTTCAAATTCTATGGGCAACATTTTTGCTTTCCCATACATCAATTCAAATGGTGTGAACCCTGTTGTTGTTTTCCATGGGGTACGGTAAGTCCAGATTGCTTCTGGTAATCTACTACTCCAATCCTTGTGATGCAACTGTACTATTTGTGTTAGTATTTCCTCTATTTCTCTATTTGTCACCTTTGCTTGTCTGTTGGCTTGCGGATGATAAGGACTAGATTTTTGATGCCTTATGCTATATTCATTCATTAGCTCTATGATTAGGTTTGATGTGAACTATGCTCCTTGGTCCATGACAAGCTCTCTGGGTATGCCATATTTGGTAAATATTTCTTCATACAAAAATTTAGCTACTTTTTCATCCCTTTCATTCCGCATAGCTTTCACTTCTACCCACTTTATCAGATAGTCTATACAAACCAAGATGTAGGATTTTCCATTTGATGGTGGATCAATTGGGCCAATGAAGTCCATAACCCACTTGTCAAAATTTGTTATTACTACCTATGGATTGAGTGGCATCTCATCTGATTTCATTGGTCGGCCCATCCTTTGACATTTATCACATTTTTTTGTATAACTGGCTGCATCTTTATGTAATTGAGGCCAATAATATCCCATGGTCAAGATTTTTTGGGCTATCTACTTTGCTGCAAAATGACCTCCACAAGGCTCATCGTGAAAAGCATGTAGTATATCATACACTTCATCTTCTCTCACACATCTTCTCATAATCTGATATAGACCAATGTAAAATAGATTGTTATCTATCCATGAAAACTGAAAACTTTTCTTTGCAAGCTTTTTCTTGTCTTTCTAAGAAAAATGTGGGGGCATCTTATTTTCTGCTAGATAATTGGCTATGTCTGCATACCATGGGTTCTTGATTGCTACATGGAATAGGTGTTCATTTGGAAATGGATCTTCAACCTGAGTAGTGTCTTCATCAGCATTTTGTAGTCTAGACAAGTAGTCAACAACTACATTGGCCTTCCCTGGCTTATCAACAATTGTTATATCAAATTCTTGTAATAGTAAGAGCCATCTTGCCAACCTACCTATTATAGAAAGTTTTTTCATCAAATATTTTATTGCAGAGTGATCAATGTGAACAAAAATAGGATATCATGTGACATAATGTTAGAATTTTTTCAATGCATAAACTATAGTTAGGAGTTCCTTTTCAGTAACTGTGTAGTTCAATTCAAGGCCATGGAGGCTTTTACTGATATAGTAAATTGCATTCTCAAGGTTAGTAGACTTTTGTCCCAGCACAACACCTATGGCATAATCAGATGCATCTATATGGATGTGGAATGGAATAGACCAATCTGGTCCTTTGAGGACTGGGCCAGTGGTTAGGAGTTTCTTAAGCTATAAGAAGGATTCATCACATGCTTGTGTCCACTTAAATTCAAATTCTTTGGTAAGCAGTGTATACAGAGGACTAGCAACTTGACTGAAATTTTGAATAAAACATCTATAGTATCCAACATGTCCTAGAAAAGATCTTACATCTTTTTGTTTAGTAGGGGTAGGTAGTGTTAGTATTACCTCTACTTTAGCTGGGTCCACTTGAATTCTTGCTGCTAAAATGAAATGCCCAAGTACCACTCCTTCCTACATCATCATAAAGCATTTCTCACTATTAAGGGATAGATTATGTTCTTTACATCTAATTAGTACCTTTTCAAGATTCTTCAAAGCTTCATCAAATATTACCCCAAATGTTGTAAAGTCATCCATATATATCTCCATACAATCATGTGATATGTCAGCAAAAATACTAATTACAGCTCTTTGAAATGTTACTGGAGCATTACACAATCCAAAAGGTAGAATTGAATATGCATATGTCCCCCATGGACATGTGAATGTAGTCTTCTCCTAGTCCTCTGGAGCAATAGTTATCTAATTATAGCCACTATATCCATCAAGAAAGGAAAAATACTTCTTACCGGCCAAAGTATCAAGTACTTGGTCAATGAATGATAGTGGGAAGTGATCTTTCTTGGTATCTTTATTTAACCTCCAAATCCTCCATTTTCCTCCATTTTTAGGTACTATAACCAAAGGTGATACCCACTTACTGTCAGATATAGGATATATATGTTGGCATTAAACAGAGTTGCCACTAGTGACAACACTTATTTGCATTCTGGGTGTAAACCGAGCAAACAGTGCAAACTGAGCAGACAGTGCAAACCCAGCAGACAGTGCAAACCGAGCAGATAGTGCAAACCCAGCAGATAGTGCAAACCGAGTAAACAGTGCAAACCGAGCAAGACAATGCAAACTGAGCAAGTTAGTACAAACCGAGCAGGACAATGTAAACCGAGTAACATCATGTCTACCGAGTCACCAGTATTTACCGAGTTCAAAACCTACCGAGTGGTCAGTATGAACCGTGCCTTCACTTCTACCGAGTGCATGACGATGCCGAGTAATGCAATGGACGCCGAGTATCAGAAAGTCACCGAGTTAGTTTGCAGGAACCGTGTAACCATACTTGGGCCGACTTAGTAGCACTTATGTTTATTTGTCAAGCCGACTTTGTAATTGTAATTGTAATTAATTGTTTAAGACTTGTATATAAACAATGTTGTAAAAATGTCAAGAAGTATGTAAGAAGAATATATGTGAAAAAAAAAGAAAGAAAGGCAGAGATAAGCGAATTACAAAGGGCTTCAGCAGTATAAGGAATAGCAAAGACAAATTCATCACAGAAGGTGATCAGTACATCAGTGAATCTCAATCAGCAATCCAGTTGCAAAGCAAGAGATCTACTGTTTCATCCTAACAGGTGAATCAGTACTAAATCCTTTAACTGGGTAGACTTAACAGTCTTTTGTAAAATCTCTTTACCGAGTGCATACTTCATTATATGTTTGTAAATCCTTTAACAGGGTGGATTTAGCAATCCTTATTGCTCCTAACAGGGCAGATCATCAGAAGTGATCAAATTGTAAGCCTTAACCAGCCAACTTTATTCTGCAGTATTAAAGCTTTGTGGGTTTCATCCCCACCCCAGTTTTACTTTCTTTTTGGAAGGTTTCTGGGTAACCAAATCTATGTGTCATTATTGTGAATGCTTTTAAGTTTCATGCTTTCTGTATGCAAAGGTTAAAGTAAATTACATGTTAATACATCTGTAATTGAAGAAAATTTGGAGTTACTGATTCACCCCTCCCCTCTCAGTAACTCGGTTAATTCCTGAATATTTCCAACAATTGGTATCAGAGCAGCATTGGTTCTCAAGTCAAAGCTTAACTAGCTTGAGCAAAGATCCAGGACAATGGAGGTATTCAAACTGAACAAGGTGATTGAAAATGAAAAGCTAGATCTGGAAATGGCCATAGCTAAACTCAAAGAAGCAAAAGAACATCTTTCCCAATCCCTAAGAAGAAGGAAGGAACTTGCAAATCAGATGAATGATCAGAATTACATTGAAGAAAAGATTGAAGATCTTTTTCCCTCAAATAACTCAGATGAAGCAAACAATGCTGTCAAAGAATCCTAGAAAAGAATGGGTCTCTGCAGGAAGAAGTGAGAAAATTAAAAACAGAACAAGAGCTACACTCTACAAGATTATGTGAGATCTTGGAACAAAGAAACAAGTTGAAAGATGAATTAGATGGAAGGAACATTGAAGTCCAAAATAAAACCCTTCAGCTAGAAAACCTAATTGATCAGATCTCTCATACAAATGAGGAAATTCTGAATCTAAGATCAGAAATAGAAAGCACAAGAGAAGAACTAAGATCTGAAAAGGAAATCAATCTAAGATTGGTGGGTGACCTAAACACTGAAAAACAAATCAATGAAGGAATGCTGAAAAGCCAAGAAGACTTGAATCAGCTGTATGAGCGAAATCTTCATAGGCAAAAAGGAAAAGCAAGACTTGGATACAAAGGAGAAGGTGAATCTTCTAAGCAAGGTACTCAAAGGAATCAGAAACCTACTTGTAATCACTGTGGTAAAATAGGACATACTTCAAATAAATGTCGGAGCAATAAAAAGGCAGAATTCAATGGAAAATGCTACAACTGCAATCAACCTGGTCACAAAGCAAATGAATGCAGGGAAAAACCAAGATTTAGAGGTAATTGTCACAAATGCAACAAACAAGGTCACAAGGCATCCGAGTGCAGATCCAAAATATTCAATCCAGCAGAACAAATTATGAAAGCAATGTTTGGATGGGACTACAACACCTGGTGTAGATGTCATTACTGTGGAGAATATGGACACATTGGCATGAATTGCATAAAACATCATCTAAGGAAAAGAGATACTACCGTAAGATGCTTCAAATGCACTAAACTCGGTCACATAGCCAGAAACTGCATGAATGCTAGTGAAGTTGAAGATGGAAAGAAGAATGAAGCAACTAAGGTCAGGAACAGGTGAGACAAAAATGGATTCCTAAATCTACTGAGCAATCCAGTCCAAGTAATGGAATGGATGGCTCTACCGACTCAAACTAAATTTCCAAGAAAGCACTGGAACTATATTCTCATAGACCAATCTCAAGAAATTCTAGAACCAAATTAAAAGAAAGATCTAAATCAGCATACAAGATGCAGTAAGATCATAGGGAGGTCGGTATCAGTCTTCACCGAGCAAGGTCGGTACCTGTCTTTACCGAGCGAGGTCGGAGCAATACGAATTCTCAAGTTCACCGAGTTGTGAAGTCTTTACCAAGCAATTAATTCTTAGTGGGTAACAGTATGTCAGAATTCATACCCTAATTTGTACTAAGCATTAATGATAGAGTTGTAAACAAAAGGCAAGTAATCGAACTCATTCTTCACCGTGAACCTTTAGCACTTTGTGAGCAGAAAATTTCAAGAGCAACCCAGCGATTCAATACTTTTGCGAAAGGAATTTTCTGTGAGCTACCATGGCATCATCTAGCACTTCAGCGAAGAAAGGATCTGATATGTTAGTCCAAGGGGAATGGAAAGCACCTGACTTCAAGATCGTGCCCGCAATTGCAGCAGCCCTAGATCCGAACAGAGCTCAATCTCAGTTTCCTCCTAAGGTACTACTTATTAACGATATCCGCAATCATTTCAACTGTTCAATTCATGAAATGGGGAACCTAGAACTAGATACTGTGCATGAAGAATTGTGTGTGGATGGTATTTTGAAACCCGAGTACAAACATCTGGAAGATAAAGGTTTAGTTCACATTGCACATCTACCTCGAAACTTTTGAGATAAATGGGTTAGATACATTCTCAGCCGTGTACATGATGGCAAGATTTGGCTTGAGCAACCCATAGAGATCACAAAGAAGATGATTCATCAAATCACTGGTCTTCCCATGTTGAACAAAGCAAAAACTACCAAAACCCTAGGTCGGACGGAACTAGAGAAGAAAACCCTAGCCGAGTGGGACGGTAGAGGCATGAAAGTTAGCAGCATTACCGATGCTGAACTGAAGTTTGGTACACACATTATTGCCCATAAGATATACAGTTCTAGCCGATAGAATAGTGTCTCCTGTGAAGCTATTGACCTAGCATACAAAGTGGTCAAGAATAACTTAACATTTGACCTAGCAGACTTATTGTTAAAGTAGTTTAACAAAAACATGGAAAGCATTCAAACTTCCAAAAACAATCCATGTAAGTTTGGATCCTTATTGGTCTGTTCATTCTTCTATGTTCAAAAATTCTTCCCTTCTAAAGGAAAAGTTGTATGGAGACAAGATGTGCCAGCCCTTTATGAAATAAATGAATACATCTCAGAAATGGGTGAAAATTTTGAAAGCATCATGGATAATTATTTTGAGTCTTTCAAAGAAAAAATAAATGACAGATTCTGGATTCCATAGAAGTTGGTGGAAGATTACAAGGATGACATTTGTTTTATGGTGGATTGTGATGATGTATATATTCAAGCAGCTAAACTGAGGACTGTATATGTAAAACCTCTTCCTTATGAGGTAAATATTGATGAAACCAAGAATATCATTGAAGCTCTTCTTAATCAGCCTGTCAATCCCAAAGCTCCATATTTTGGAACATATGATGAAGCTAAGGTGAGAATTGAACTAAGCATAAAGCTTCCACAGGCGGTAAACAAAGGAAAGAAGAGGATAGCCAAAATGCAAATGATAACCGAGGACAAAGAAGAAAAAGATGAAGAAGAAGAGGAAAAGGATGAGAAAATAGAGGAACCAGAACCTGCAAAGAAGAAAGGAAAGGTATTCATCACTAAGGTACCTAAGCCTCCCACTGCTGTATTTACAAGGAGAAGTGCAAGAGACAAGGGAGACAAGGCAGACAAGGCAGACAAGGCAGATAAAGACATAGTATTCAAAAGGCCCCCTCTAAACTTTCAAGAAAGGATCAAACTCTTTAGAGACGGATCAGGATCTGGAGTAAGTAACATAAAATCTTTTAAATATGAAACCAGATCAGAAACAGAATAGAAGGAAATAGAAGATGCTGTTATTGAAAAGATGGGACAGTGGAAATACTCTCCTGAAGAAATAGCCCCACAGGTTCCAGCAGTTCTATTAAATCCAATAAAAATGAGATGGAGCAATGCAAAGCAAACTGTGATGGACATATTTGATCAAACCCTGAGACAGTTAATGCCGAGCTTGAAAAATGATGAATTAAAGAAGGCATTAAAAGAAAATGAAAGTAAGATGACATTAAAGTTCAATACTTGTTTGATTCTGATCAACAATATTGAATCGGTTGTGAATGTTGCAAATGCTACATGGAAAAACATATACCATCTTCACCAACCGAGTATTGAAATAGTCATAATAAAAGACATTGAAGATGACAGTGATGAACAAGAAGAAGCCACTGAGGTAGATGATACTATGAGGATAGCAACAGAAGTCATTGCATCCCTTCCTACCTCTCCAGTAAAAGTTTCTACATCCAGCCCGGAGACACCTTCAAGCATGGTAGTGACAACTTCAACATTTTTCCAACCATCTATTGCAACAACACAAGCAACTACCATTTCTTCTACCGAGTTGTAGTCTCCCTCATCATCAAGTTTTCCAGCAGTAATTTTTCTAGTTTTTGAATCTACAAGTGTAAATATTTTAAGCTCTCCAATAGACAGTGTGCCAGTCTCTATAGCCAGCCCTACTATATCTACTGTCACTACTACTAAGGCATTAAGTACAGATAAGGCTAAGGCTCTACCGAGTATAAAATTTTTGGGTAAGAATATAGTAGAGGATATAGACCTAGATGAAGAGATAGAGATTCCAACATTAGATTTTGCAAATCTATCAGCGGACCAAATGCAAAATATAGGTGAGATCCTCCAAAGGAAAGCAAAACAAAAGAAGCTTAAAGAGGAGAGAGACAAGGAATATCAAATCATCAAGGATGCTAAGGACATTTTGTCTGATGCATTAGGTATTAAAATAGACTCCTCCCAACATGTTTTGCTACAATTAGCAGAAGCAATTAATAAATACAATGAGGATTCATCTGGGATAGAAAAGTTAGTTGAAAGAGCCGAGAAGAGATTCAACAATAAAGTGCTTGAGCAAATTGCTCAGCACATAGCTATTAACCAAGTAGAATTGTCTTCAGTTTTGTCAAACATTGAATCTACCTATTCGAATGCTACCTCTCTTTTGGCCAAATTGTGCAATATTGCCGAGTTCACAAAGGATGTTAAGGATAAAATGAATAAAATGGATGAGGATATGAAGATTAGCATACAGAAGCTACAACTTGAACCAAGTTCAAGCTCTGCTCATCACATGAAAATCTCATATCTATCAAATATGCAGTCAGATCTACTGAAAGAAGACACAAGGATCCGGTCCACACTACTAGACATCCAACACATGATCCTTCCCATCATGAATACAATGTATAAGCACATTGAACATTCCAAAACATTGATTCATGAAAATCAGTTCTCTATAGCAGATCACATGATTGAACTCTCTGTAGAAGTCCAAATTGCAATCCAAACATGCAAGATTCTGCAAGAAAGTTGGGACAGAACCCTGGCACTAATAATGAAGGTACATTCTAATTTTCTATCAAATTTTGGATTCTCTCTGTAAATAACTTGTATATACACCTTTGGCATTATCGTCAAAAAGGGGGAGATATGTATAGAGGGAGATATATGTATAGAAGAAGATTTGTATAGAAACAGTTAGCACATTGAAAGGGGGAGACAATGTATAAAGCCCTATAACAAAGACAAATTTTGAAAAATCAAAGTAAAACTCAGCATGATTCATGTATATAAGTTTTGGCCAATAAGTGTTTTTGTCACTAATGCCAAAGGGGGAGATTGTTGGCATTAAATAGAATTGCCACTAGTGACAACACTTATTTGCATTCTGGGTGCAAACTGAGCAGACAGTGCAAATTGAGCAGACGGTGCAAACCGAGCAGACAGTGCAAACCGAGCAGACAGTGCAAACTGAGCAAATAGTGCAAACCGAGCA
The DNA here is from genome assembly GCA_027943335.1 of Chamaecyparis obtusa. Lineage (NCBI taxonomy): Eukaryota > Viridiplantae > Streptophyta > Pinopsida > Cupressales > Cupressaceae > Chamaecyparis > Chamaecyparis obtusa. The sequence continues at coordinate 633,851 of BSBK01000634.1, read as the reverse complement.
AGACAATGCAAACCGAGCAAGTTAGTACAAACTGAGCAGGGTAGTGTAAACCGAGTAACATCATGTCTACCGAGTCACCAGTATTTACCGAGTTCAAAACCTACCGAGTGGTCAGTATGAACCGTGCCTTCACTTCTACCGAGTGCATGATGATGCCAAGTAATGCAGTGGACGCCGAGTATCAGAAAGTCACCGAGTTAGTTTGCAGGAACCGTGTAACCATACTTGGGCTGACTTAGTAGCACTTATGTTTATTTGTCAAGCCGAATTTGTAATTGTAATTGTAATTAATTGTTTAAGACTTGTATATAAACAATGTTGTAAAAATGTCAAGAAGTATGTAAGAAGAATATATGTGAAAAAAAAAGAAAGAAAGGCAGAGATAAGCGAATTACAAAGGGCTTCAGCAGTATAAGGAATAGCAAAGACAAATTCATCACAGAAGGTGATCAGTACATCAGCGAATCTCAATCAACAATCCAGTTGCAAAGCAAGAGATCTACTGTTTCATCCTAACAGGTGAATCAGTACTAAATCCTTTAACCGGGTAGACTTAACAGTCTTTTGTAAAATCTCTTTACCGAGTGCATACTTCATTATATGTTTGTAAATCCTTTAACAGGGTGGATTTAGCAATCCTTATTGCTCCTAACAGGGCAGATCATCAGAAGTGATCAAATTGTAAGCCTTAACTGGCCAACTTTATTTTGCAGTATTAAAGCTTTGTGGGTTTCATCCCCACCCCAGTTTTACTTTCTTTTTGGAAGGTTTCTGGGTAACCAAATCTATGTGTCATTATTGTGAATGCTTTTAAGTTTCATGCTTTCTGTATGCAAAGGTTAAAGTAAATTACATGTTAATACATCTATAATTGAAAGAAAATTTGGAGTTACTGATTCACCCCTCCCCTCTCAGTAACTCGGTTAATTCCTGAATATTTCCAACAATATAAAGCCAGTATCTAATAACTTTTGCAATTCTATTTTTACTATCTCTCTTAATGTTGGATTAATCCTTCTTTGAGGTTGATGAAGGGGTAGGCTTCTTTCATTGATATATATCCTGTGAGTACATAATGTTGGGCGCAATCCTTTCATGTCCCCATAATCCCATGCAAAGGCTTTCTCATGTGTTTGCAGCACTTTAGTGTGTTGTTCCACTTGTTGTGGAGGCAACTTGTTCTTCACATGGATATTATGGTCTTTAGAAAGCTCAATAGTGGTTGTAAGGTCAAGCATGGATACTTTAGGTATAGGACTTGTGTTCACCTCACTAGCTAGAAATTGGTGGATAATATTGGGTTTTGAAGGTAATACACAATCCTTAGGATTATCTTCATATGTACTTAACTCTAAGACAGAACTTTTAGACACATCTTTGATCACAACATAGTCATTGTTAAGAATGCTCTGAATGAATTCATTCTCCTCTTGCAGCTTTAGAAAAGATTTCCTATCTAACATCATGAGCTGAACCACAGAATTCAGTTCTTCTTCTCCATCTCATCACTCTGGCCATATAGGTGTACTCAAATCTTGCTACGGTTGAGCTGGAGGATACAATGCTAATTTATTAGTGACTTGGCCATCTGAAATTGTCATGTTTCCTCATCTACAACTTATGTTTGCATCTGTTGTTGCTAACCATGGACATCCTACAATAACAAGGTAACCATCAAGGTTGACTTTTGGTGAAAGGATCATGAAATCAGTGGGGTACTCCCAAGAATCTAAGGCAACTATTATATCTTCTATCATTCCATCAGGAGTAATAGTAGAGCTATCTGCTAATTGTAATACTATTGGAGTAGCTCTCAACCCTTCAATACTCAGCTTATTCATAGTATCCTTAGTCATTACATTTATGGCTGCACCTAAGTCTATTAATACATTTTTGACAGACTAGCCATTAATGATGATATTCACAACTAGACTCTCTGGATCTGAATATTTTGGTATCACCAGTTTTCCTAGCATGATATCAGCTAATTATCCTATAACATGAACTATTTTAGGATCCTTTTTCTTTCTCCTTGGCTTCTTAAGACAAGCTTCTTTAATTGCTTTTCCATATGCTGGAACATCTTTTATTGCTTGAAATAGGGGAATCTGAACATGCATGTTCTTAAGCTAGTCAATGATATCAAATGGCTGATCTTCTTCTTTTGGTATGGGTTTCTCCATGCTAAGCCTTAAAGGAAAAGGTGGTTTAACTAATGTTTGAACATTAGCTGAGATTGAAACATTTTCTAATGCAACAGTATTTGGCAAATCATTCTCTGGAATTGGTATTGCTGCTACAAGAAGGTCTAGCACTTCAGTGATAAGGGGTGGTTCAAGTGCTGGCAAGGTAGTACCTGATCTTAGGTGTATATCAACTATATCAAGTGCATAGGTAGGGTACTACTGAGCATCAGTAGCATACATTTTGTATTGTGGTTGTTGACTGTTTGGATTTGGTTGAGGTTGAGCAGGTAATTGCATCTTCTTTTGGGGTCCTGCATTTGGAGGTGGTGGCATTATTGTAGGCATATTTGTTGGAGGTGGTAGAGGTGGATATCCAGGATTTGGGTTAGGCCATTACTGAGGTCCTCTCCACTAGTTAGTGGGTTGCCAATTTCCTTGTGGTTGTTGCCATTGGTTTGGAAATTGTGACCATTGGGGTTGCTATGGAGGATACCATTGATTTTGTTGATTATTTTGCCAAGCATTATTCCAAGTGGTTTGATTATACTGTGGAGGACTTTGGACATTCTAGTTTTGCCACTAACTATTATATGGAGTTAAAGTTTGTAATGGGTCTTGAGGCATACCTTTTCTTGTGGCCCATGGTCAGTGTTGAGCAACAAAGAATACTTTCTTGTCCTCTCCTTCTATCTTCAAGTACTCAATTGGAAGATGCTAGTTCTCTAGGTTTGTGACCAATTTGCACTGACAATCCTTCTTTTGTTTGCGGCAATGAGGATAGTACTTTTCCAGCTGCGCCTCTACTTCTGCATGTTTCTTCTTGGTGGTCATAGTGTCTAGCTATGTAGCAACATCATTTATGATGTCTTGCTTGAAGTCTGACAACAAGTTTGAAATCTCAATTTTTGAAATATCGGAGTCACTCCCTTTTGTTAGCGTTGAGTGAAATCCTCTTCCTTTCTTGACCATTGCTCTAGAATACTTCATACAAATCTTCTTAAGGTCATCCCAGGAGGACTAAGATATATCACCTCTGGCCATAAGGTCCAGAGCTTCAAGACATTTTTCATTCACTCCTCTTAGAAAAATCAGCTTCTGTGAATCCTCCTACAATACATGTTGCGGGTTCTTTTGTAGACTAAATAAGAAGCATGATATGTAGTCTTCTAATGTCTCATCTTCCCTTTGTGACATACAGAAGATATCATCTCCTTTTGAATCACTTCCCTTGTAGTAGTCTTTATACTTCTATAGAAACAAATCTCTCATTCCATCCCAATCAGCTATTGTATTCGCTCCTAAGCCCATGAACCATCTAAGGGCTAACTCCTTTAGTGTTGCTGGGAACAACTTAAGCTTATGACTATCACTATTGTAGTCAAAACTTTGACATTGTGTTTCAAACTCCAAAAAAAAGGTGTCAAGATCTTCCATAACATGTCCATAGAACTTTTGAAGTGTTGTGGCAGGTATGTTTTTGAGGTTTGGATTGTTAGTAAGACTTGGAATTGGAAATGGAAATGTAGGAGCTGCCATTACTGGAAGTGTTGGATATTGAAACTGTGGTGGGAAAGTATTGTTGACTGGAGGGTTTTGAGCAATAGATGGTCCTAGAGTAGGATTGTTATTATGAAAATTGGCCAATATTTCTACAAAAGGACAGAGGTCAAATGTTTCTTTGGTTTCATCTTCTTCTATTGAAGATGATGCAACAAACTCAAGACTAGCGTCAATAAATGTTAATTCAATCTCTTCAAATTCTTCTTTCAGTTTAACAGGCTCCTTTGGAATAAATCTTCCATGAGCATCTTTCCTTCTTTGATGCATGCAAGTAATTTGATGACTTGTGAAGCAAGCTTACAACTTCTTGGTATTGACCAAAAATAGGAAACTAATCTGAAAAATAAATGACTCTTTTGAGGTTCCTAGTTTGACACCATCCCTGGCAACGACACCAAAAATGAACAGTCTCACAATAGGTAGAGATAATCATGCCATTGTCTCTCTCTTAAGGGTAATATATCTATGTGTGTGATGAAGTTACTCACCTACATGAAATTAAGATCTACTAACATCAATTTAATCAAATACAATGCAAATTTAACTAGAATTGAAATTATGATCTATATTATCCCATGGATCTCTAGAAAGAAGTGGTAAGTGAAGCTCTCAGCTACAATCCTCACTAGTGACACCTCTAAAATGAGAAATGATGCTGCTACTATGCTTATGCTATGCTTCTATGATGATTCTAGCTCAAGAATGATGAAATTATGATACTAAATGCTCAAGAATGCTCAAATTGCTCTTGGAAATGATCTAAATTGCCTATATTAACAATGCTATGCAAATGAAATTCCAAGATGGAAATGCTCTCCAAAATGCTTCATATTTATAGTAAATGTCCAAGGGTAGGGGGTAGAGTGAAGTAATCATGGTTATCTCTTGGTTGAGTCAAAAACTTTGCATTGTCCATAAATGGGGGGATAAATGAGGGGACAAGCCTTTAAATGGTTTCAAAGCTTTGGACAATTTAAATGTTTGAGTGATTTGTGTCTTTTTGTCCTCAATTCTCATTGGTTAATCACTTTGTTGAAAGAAATTAAGAATTATTAAATTCAATTAATTAATTAAATTTAGCCATGTAAGGATAATGGGTTCATTTTGATTTTTGATTAAAACAACTATACAATTAATTAATTAAAATCAATTATATAGTTTTTTTGGTCCCTTTAAGCTTTGATTTAATTATTTAACATCATTATTTAATTTCTCCTTTGCTTTAATTGATTTTGTCCCACTTTATTCAATTATGTCCATTTTTAATTGATTTGATCCATTTTGATGATTTAGTGCATTTTATTGATTTTTAAGCCATTTTATGATTTTTGCAATTTAAAAGCACTTGTCCAATTTTGTGTGTCTACAAATGCCCCTCTTTGAATTGATGTGCGAAGACCATTGATTCAAAGATTCTTGTGATCCTGATCACTTTTTAGGTCCTGATTGTTGGTTTAATGATATGCCTCTGATACTGATCAATTGTTGCCTCTGATATGATATGATATGATTGCTACCTTTGATATGAAATTGATTGCTGCCTCTGATAATACAAAAAAAAATTGTGATGCCCCACTGATTCCAATGATGTTTTGATGCCACTTTGATACTCTGATTCCCCCTCAAAAATGAAACATATTGATTGCTTGATTAGAAAAATTTGATGAAATTGATTTATTTGGATCCAATGATTGATTGATTGACTCAATATGTTTTCATTTCTGAAAAACATTGATGATGTGATGTTTCAAGAATATGCCCTAGTTCAAATGATATGCTGATATAGAAAAACCATGATTGAGAAAATTTTGTTGATGTTTCTGGATGAATGATTGAACGTCCAAGATAGCTAGGTCTATTATAGTTAAGAGAAACAAGTGATTATGATATCAGGATAATAGTACCAATGAATGTGATTTGTCAATCTGATAGGATAGTAAAATTGATATGGGATAAATCAATCAATGTGAAAACTGATATGATTGATATTGCTTTCTTCGTTCTCAGGACACAAAGACACGAAAAAATGGTACTGGGTGTGATTACTTGATACTTTGATTCTGATAGGACTGATTGACTTAAAATGATTCACTAATATAGAATACTGATATGATTCTCTCGATTTGCAAAACATGCACATTTCTATAAGTTATAGGTACAGTCCCTAGCTTCTTGGATATTAGATTTATGGATCTTCCTTGTTGTTGATTTTGTATCATGTTGATGTTTTATTGATCAGGACTTAGATGTATCATTTTTTCATTGACATTGTATCTTGATATACATGATTGTTGGATCTTTGATAAACACTTTTTATGATGATATGAACTTTTCCTTGATTTCCCCCTTTTCCCTTGGAAAATTAACTACAAATCATGCACTTAATCTAACATGAAAATACAATTAATCTAACATGAAAATGCAATTAATCTAACATGATAATGAAATGCAATCTAACATGAAAATGCAATGCAATGCAACTAAGTGTCACCAACTTTTAGCAAATAAATGCCTTGAGGATAAATTTTCATCATTGAGCATTTTTGGGACCAGAAAGCTTAGTACAATCACCACTGACCACATCATGATGATATGAATACCACTTTTTATTGCATTTGGTAGTTCCTCCTTTTTGAACCTAGTACAACCCTCACTAGTTGGATGACCAAACTATGGGAGTATGAATACCCTTTTCAATGGATTCAATGTTGCAATTGGATTTTGGTAAACAAACAAAGGTCAACCTTCCACCCTATATGAAAGTCCTCGATGGTTCTTTAGTGACAATGTCATTAGATGAATTCACATAAGTTGTTGGATCTCCCTCAAGATAGTCACTCAAAGACAAGAAAAATACCATGTCTTCATCATCACCAATCTAGTCAAAACATAATTGATTAGCTAAAAAGATGTGATAAAAATCAATTCAATATAGATTATCAAAAGAAAGTTTCAAGTGTTTTGCAATGTTTCATGATTTTCAAAAAGTATTTCCAAGCTTTCTGATCTTTAAGGTGTTTTTGTCAATTTTTAATCCCGAACAATAAAGTCAATGAAGGCTCAAGGATCAAGTTGTAGGATCAATATACTTGGGCTTTTAACAATGATATCCATCAAAGGTTCACAAAAATTGCTCTCTTCTAAAGCTCTGATAAATCTCCCTCTGATATGTGACTGATGGTAGCACCCTTGAATCTATTTGTAGTTTAATGCATTGCTTCATGTGAATTGATGCCTCTCTATTGAAATTCATTGATTAAGATCAAATGCCCCTGATTGGATAGGAAAAATGTTGGACTTGGGAAAACTTCCATAATATTACAAAAGCTTAGTTTTATGCAATATCTAGCTCAAAGCACTTTATGCTTTCCTTTTTACCAACTCTCAAACAAAATCACATTGGTTTTCCCCCAATGTCTAGCAAGATATAGGACATGAATGATGGATTTGCAAGCTGATGGATTAGAGATGGAAAGGCCATGATGGATGAAGTAATGCGAATGTGACCCGTAGGACCATCTCCTCAAGATTACCCAAGCTAAGGAAAAATGATATAGCAATGTGAATCATGTTTTTGGATAAGCCATGTAAGTCAATGATGTAGTGTTAGATAGCATATAGGATAACGATCTGGTGTCATGAAAATGAGGGATCCAAAAGAAGTGGACATGTCAAGAAGTTTTTGACAACAATTTTTTTTACACTTTAAGTTCTTCATTATGATCAAGAACAAGGGTCAATTTGGGTAAGATGTGGATAAGATAACACAATCTAGAATAAAGGGATGATGGAGGTTCTGAAGGGATGTTTTGGGATTATGGAAAGACTATCAAGGAATAATGAAGGTGAATTTTGGATAAGCAAGATCATGATAGGGTAACATAGATGCAACAAGTACATAAACTGATGGATAGGATAATAGATGTAAAGATACTCAATGCTCATGGATGTGTTCAACCTTGTCAAGATGAAGGTGATAGAGGAAATATGTATGAACCTTGCCCCCAAGTGTGAAGTGCAAGAAGGAGGAATTACGCATGACACCTATTTACTAGGTTTTCATCATAGTATATAGATTTGTTTCTCTTTACTTTTTCTACCCAGGTGTCTATTGCTAGGTTTTCACCAAGGCATTTTTTCTTTCTTTTGTTTTTTTTTTCTTTTTTTGTATTTTTCAATATTTTACCAACATCAAAATCTTTGGACAATGCCCCTCTGAAAGATATGCTATAATAAACCATGGGTATGACTAGGATGCTCAAAGATATTGATAAGAGAGATGGAAGTATGGAAAGTATGCATCAGAAAATGAATATGAGGATAAGAAGAAGGTATGTTGTAGATGGGAGTGTTGGCAAGATCAACTTTGACACACACTTTGAAGAGTGGTGGAATGATGGAGGAATGATAGATGAAGGAGGTAAGGATCTTTTTGAGGTAGCAGATTTTGGGATGTAGTAAGATGAAGGATGTTTGGAAGGAGATGGAGTGGAACCCTTTGGAAACTTGAATGTCAATTTTGATTTTTCTTTTGTGTGCAATTCTTTCAAAAGTGACTTGGGAATCCACATATTCTTTGATTTTTCTTCCTTTTGTGATGCTTTTGAATGCACTTCTTCAATGAGGGATTTAGGAACCCACATTTTTTTTTTTGCTTTTTGCTTTGTGGACCTTTGTGGCATTTTGGATATTTCATTTTTCTTTTCATTCACATGTCGATTAGATGGGACATTGTGATTTTTATACCCATATGGATTCTTGCATTTATGATTTTTATGTTGCACATCAACATTGCTTCCAAAAGACTTAGGAATTGTGGATGAATAGTAGCAACATGGAGGGTTCATATGGAATGGTGTTTGGACATTCTTCAAGTATGTGTGCCTTCGTTGGCCTTGATACATGGTAGGGTAAGTGAATGGATAGCTAGGGATGATAGGAATAGATGTTGGAGGAATATATGGACCTAATATGGATGGAAGGAATGAAGACTTTTGTTTTGGGACATAGGAACCCAAAATGGATTTGGAGGATAGTGACGGCATATGGTTACATTTGAATGGAGGGATATACGATGTGAAAGGGATATCAATATCTTTGGAAGGAGCCACATTGCCAAGGTTTTCATCTTTAAGATTTATCTTTATACTAATAGGCTCATGAGTATCTTTGACAGGAACACATTTGATAGGATCAACTGAAGCTCGAAGGGATTTATTATCATGCAAAGGATTTGGAAGAATGATGGTTTCTTGAGATGAACATGGAGGAATATGACAAGGAAATGATGGGATACTTTGATCTTGACAAGGATCTTTAAATGGTTTAGAAATAGTATTTTGCTCTTGATTTTCAATATGCTCATTAGAAATTATGGAAGGGATATCTTGATCTTGCTTGGGAAGTGGAGAAAATATGGAACTTGAAAGGGTACATTGTTCTTGGAATGAAAGGATATCATCTTGAAAGACATGAAAGGATGAAAGGGGATCATCACAAGGTTCTATGGATATGGGACCTTCATCAAATAGGGGAGGGGATTGTCTGTAATCTTGATCTTGATCTTTATCAACATTTGTTTCTTTTTTCTTTGGATTATCCTCTTTACATGGGGCCACTTCTAAGGACAAGGTAGATGTTTGGATATGTGTGGGGGATGTTTGGAAGAATGATGTAGAATCCTCTTGAATGGGTATAATAGGTATTGAAGCACATGAAGCCTTGGGGTACAAGATCTTTGAAGCATGGAAACAATCTACAACAAGATATAAGTTAGCTTGGGTTTCTTTTAGAGGTAGCCCTTGAGGGTAAACATAGTCAACTTGAAAAGTGTCATCATTAGGCTGACTCTTTGATGGAGGAATTTTGGATAGTTGTGAATCTTTGTGAGATGACCGAAAGATGAAAGGATTACTCTTGCTATATGGAGAATCTTTGCTAGACAAAGGTTTGTGAGATGGATGAAGGATGAATGGATTACTCTTGCTATATGGAGGTTTATGCATTAGATCTTGCTTGAGAGTGGTACCTTTCTCTTCATACTCTTTATTATCTTGATCATAATTAGATTTATCATGAAATTTCCTTTGATCCAAGATAAGTTTGTTTCCTTAAACACTTCTTTTTGTGAGGAGGATGAAGATATAGATGGCTCATCATTATAAAGAAAAGGACACCTTGATCTTAATGATGGCTTTTTAGATGATGTCTCTTTTTGTTTTTCCTCATTTTCCCACAAGGTTGATGTATCAAAATTATGAGGAAACTTAGCTCCTAATTGAGCTAACTTAATGAAGTATGCTTCTTTATCCCTCTTCAAAATTAATTTCACTGTTTCCACAAATATGGGATCTTGGATTGCTTCTGAAACTTCTTCTTCAGATATCTCATCATTTTGATTCCAATGTAGATTCTGATATGAGGAAAATGAAGATATGGCTGGCCTATCATTATAAAGAAAAGGACACATTGATCTTAATGATGGCCTTTTAGATGATGTCTCTTTTTGTTTTTCCTCATTTTCCCACAAGGTTGATGTGTCAAAATCATGAGGAAGCTTAACTCCTGCCTGAGCTAACTTTATGAAATATGCCTCCTTATCCCTCTCCAAAACTAATTTCATTAATTGCACTCTTTCCACAAATATGGGATCTTGGATTGCTTCTAAAACTTCTTCTTTAGATACTTCATCATTTTGATTCCTATGGAGATCTTGATCTTGACTTTGATAATTATGCTTCATAATATGTTTGATTTGTTTCTCAAATAGACTCATCATTATAAATGTTTTTCAAGGATATGATCTATTTGTTGCACTGATAAAGAATATCTCCAAAAAGGGTATCCAAAAGTGATTTCAAAATTTTTCCAAACCCTCAGGAAATACTCTTTGTTTTCCCTTTTGTGTTTCTGGGCATCACTGGCCTGAGTGTAGGCGTGACCAAAACTTCTGTACACATGCACTGGTTTGTTGTTAGGTGACACACTATAGGTTCTCAGGTGACACTTTTCTATTACTAAGCGGGTTTCTAGTTTTTACCAGGCGTGTCTCAAATTTCTCTAAGAGTGACTTCAGTGTGTCTACATGTGTTTAAGAAAGTCACAGGTGTGACTAAACCTTTGATACGTAGGTTTGTTTTGTGCACAAGCAGCACTTCTCTGACTAGGGTGTAAGATTTTAAATTTTTAAAATGTGTAAGATCAGTCTTTGGAAATTTTTGTGTTTGAAAATAGAAAAACAAGCACAAAACACACATCACTTTGTCATCATGTCCCTAAAAACACTCTAATGTGTATGTTCTCTGATGTTTTTCACAAGTATATCACAATAAAGAATTCCAAGAAGCCTACCTAAAGTCAAATTGGCTTGTAAACATGGCTCTACAAGGTGGCTTTGCTATTTTACCCAGGTTTTAATAAGGATTCCATTCAAATAGACTTTAATCTCTCATCTCCCAATAAAGGAGCTTCCCACACGCACCAAAGTATGATTTTGCACAATCTGTAAGGACTACTAGAGGAAGGTTGAAAAATCAAAATCTATTTGTCACACGCCTCATTGAGGATGCATGCATTTTATTTTAAAGTGAGTTGGATTCTCACGGTAAAAGCAAGTGTGTCCCACTTGGGTTGTCCCTCTCATCGGCCTTGCTAAGGCAAACTCGAGAGGCGAGCCCACTAAATTTCTAGCATGTTCATGGAAAGAAAGAAATGAACTTGGTAGGACGAGTTTGGGAATTTGATTCACTTAAAAAGTGAAGAGCATATCCCTATTGCCTTTCCTTATTCCCAACACTCAAACATGAAATGGTTCTTTCCCAATCTCTTAACAAGGAGATTCTTAAAAATTGAAGTGTTTTGGTTTGTTTTCCTATTTTAATTAAGCTATGTTTGAAATTGAATGCCACAATCTAATCAAGTGCAAGCTTGAATAGAGAAATACCTTTCCTTGTAGCTAGCATAAAGCTAGGGGCATTTTTGAAAGGTTTTTGACATTCTTTTACTCACCTTGGCAATAAATCCTTTCCATGTGCTTGTACTCCAACAAGTTAGTCAACACTAACAATCAAAGTGAGGGGAAACCAAAATCAAATTGAAAAAGCCAAGATTTATGCATGAACTTTAGACATCTTATTTGCAAATTTTTGGAAGGAAAGCTTGATCTAAGGCTCAAAAATCCAATTCAAAGAGACAAACTTCTTTTTGTATGCTTCAACAATTGTAAGGTAGTGTTGAAATACTTGATTTTCTTCATCTTGTGTTGTTGCAAGAATAGCCTTGATGTGCTCAAAATTCTCCTTCTTAATATTCTTTTCTAGAGCCTTTCCTTCTTTGTTAAATCTACTTTTTGGCTTCTGTACTTTCCTGTGGTTGCTCATTGACTGTCAAATCATATAAAAAAAAATTTAGACAAATGATTTAATCAATTTAATAGTAAATAAAGGCAACAGATAGCAAGTGACATTGTCCAACTAATACGCATGACTGAAATGCTTCTACGCGTGACTGAAATGCTTGTACGCATGACTAAAATTCTTGTACGCGTGACTGAAATTCTTGTACGTGTGACTGAAATGCTTGTACACATGACTAAAATGCTTGTACGCATGACTAAAATTCTTGTACATGTGACTAAAATGCTTGTACGCATGACTAAAATGCTTGTATGCGTGACTGTTTTGATAAATTGCGTAGAAAAGGCTGATGACAGGCGATAATAGATTGTAGCTACGTGACACTTCTTAACTCATAGGCATGAATTTTCTAGGAAAAGGCCAGATAACTTTATCTCATAGGAATCAAGACAAAGATCATAAGTGGTAGTTAAATGACTGCAGGTGTGAGTGAATCTCCTGTAAGCATGACTTTACCTGTTTCCTGCCAGAAATTCACGGAAAATAGAATATACAAGCATGCAAATTATGGTGTAAATGATGAAATGAGGCTTAGAGCCCCACGGTGGGCACCATTTGTGTGATGAAGTTACTCACCTGCATGAAATTAAGATCTACTAACATCAATTTAATCAAATACAATGCAAATTTAACTAGAATTGAAATTATGATCTATATTATCCCATGGATCTCTAGAAAGAAGTGGTAAGTGAAGCTCTCAGCTACAATCCTCACTAGTGACACCTCTAAAATAAGAAATGATGCTGCTACTATGCTTATGCTATGCTTCTATGATGATTCTAGCTCAAGAATGATGAAATTATGATACTAAATGCTCAAATTGCTCTCAGAAATGATCTAAATTGCCTATAGTAACAATGCTATGCAAATGAAATTCCAAGATGGAAATGCTCTCCAAAATGTCTCATATTTATAGTAAATGTCCAAGGGTAGGGGGTAGAGTGAAGTAATCATGGTTATCTCTTGGCTGAGTCAAAAAATTTGCATTGTCCATAAATGGGGGGACAAATGAGGGGACAAGCCTTTAAATGGTTTCAAAGCTTTGGGCAATTTAAATGGTTGAGTGATTTGTGTCTTTTTGTCCTCAATTCTCATTGGTCAATCACTTTGTTGAAAGAAATTAAGAATTATTAAATTCAATTAATTAATTAAATTTAGCCATGTAAGGGTAATGGGTTCATTTTGATTTTTGATTAAAACAACTATACAATTAATTAATTAAAATCAATTATATAGTGTTTTTGGTCCCTTTAAGCTTTGATTTAATTTTTTAACATCATTATTTAATTTCTCCTTTGATTTAATTGATTTTGTCTCTCTTTATTTAATTATGTCCATTTTTAATTGATTTGATCCATTTTGATGATTTAGTGCATTTTATTGATTTTTAAGCCATTTTATGATTTTTGCAATTTAAAAGCACTTGTCCAATTTTGTGTGTCTACACTATGCTATGGGCTACCTATCCCCATCATGAAATGCATTTAGATTGTCATCCCAGGGATGTAGACTTGAAATGGGACAGCACAATTTGTGCACTAAGTTCCTTTAGGAGTCAAAACACTTATGTTGCAGGAAGATAAAATGCATGAAAGGAATCTTTGCTATTGTTGTAGGAAAGTAAACACACTTTACTATTGAATGGAATTACTATAGAAAACTTATGAAAGGAATCTAAGTTTGTCTAACACTCAAAACATTCACTATACTTGTCTCTACAAATGTTGCAGGAACAACCATGGATATAATGTTGCAAGAATAAATAGTAGCTCTATTTGAAAATAGGAAAAGTACAGAAAGAAAATCTATTCTATCTTAATATAATCCACCTCCCAAGTGGGCCCCCTTGGTTGGCTTCTACTAACTACTCAACATAAGAAGATAATCCAAAATCACTCTTCTATTAAAATCTTCTTAACTGGTTACATAACTAAATAACTCATGAAGAGCAGAAAACATAGTAACTTCTATTATACTAAATACATCACTCTATCTTTCTCCATTACCTACTAAATCTGTCAAAATCCCTTTATATCAAGGATTGACACTTATTGAAAACATAATAGAAAAGTCTCATCCAATCTCGCCACATACGAAGAAGATAAAACAACCATAACATGATACATTTACTGTTGTCAATAGAATAATAGTTCTGAGGAAATGTAGCAAGACCAATTCCTTATATTTTCTAGAACAACATCTCCTTCAAAGCTTGGCACCTCCATCGGAATCATGCTTAATTCTCTCTCCATGGTTGGTCTTCTAACTCCCTTCTTCAATGCAGATGCCCAACTCTTCATACCACTCTGTGTTTACTTAAAAGGTTAGTACATTCGGTACACATATGCAAGTCAATGTTTCAACTCCTGCTTAGATGTTAGAATCATAGCTTGAAATAATTATATGAAATACTGCATTATATTTATAATAGTTGGCAAAACATATCATTCAGGCTACCCTTAGATTTTGTGGCTTTGGCTATACTTGGCATAGGTTCACATAAGCATAAGTAATAAAATATCTTGGAAATGTTTTTCAGAGTATCAACAAAACATAAAGATCATAAAAAAATTGAGTCAATAATTAGACTCATTAATAAGATTGACGAGGTGTTTACTTTGGACTGGTGACCCACTACTATAAGGAAAGTGGTATCTGGGGTTTTATGGAGCGCATGAAAGGGGGGCATGATGAACAATTATCCAAATAGTTTGTTTCATCCTAGAACAATAGAAAGGTCTCTATTGGAGGTATTCACTTCCAAATCAATGAGGAAGTCATTGCTAAGGTGATCGGGCTCACTATGGAAGGAAAAAAGTACAAAAAAGCCAGTAGGATGCCAGACCCTACTAGCATCAAACAATTTTTCAAAGAAGGGGAGGAACCTATCAAGAAGTATAGTGGATTTAATCACAAGTTGCTTCTGAATTTTTGGCCCAAGCTATGCCTTATTGTCATGAAATACTTCACCCTCAAAGGTAAATTTATTGTGTTCTACTACTACCACTTACCATTTCTTAATCATATTAGGAACAAGGATCTCATTTCAATTCCTTTTTACCTTCTGCACTCTATTGAAAGTAATATTTTGGATATTAAGTAAAATCCTGATAAGCCTATCCCTATTCTCCACCAGGGACTCCTTCTTTGTTTGTATAAATTTCATAAGGCCATTTTCCCCCCTCTTGAGTCCCCCCTTATTATCCAAGATGTCACCCAGGAAGGGTCTCCATTGAAAACTGACAACCCCACTCACTCTACCTCCCACTCCATCTAGGAAATTCAGGAAACAAACCTCATCCCTAAAGATGGTAAAATTCGTAAGAGATGCATAAGGAACCCTTTTAAAATGGATGGGGAGCTTGAAGAAACTCATGTTTCTGAGTCTTTAGAAGATAGGATTTTGAAGGAGGCTAACAGTACCCTGGAAACTAAAAGGAGGCCCAAAAAATGGAAGATTTTAGATAGCTAGGTCAAGTTGGAGGTGGATTTAGGGGGCTCGGTCCATCATTTGAATAGAATTACTGAGAGGTGCAAAACCAAAATTAGGGAAATAGCCTCTAAGGAGATGTCCCCCTCAGAAATAGACCACCCTACCACTGAGTTGATTGAGGGCTCTTCTGATGACCACTTGAGCTCACACAAGAATGGAGCCTCCCCCACCCTGAATCTCCAGTAGGAAAATCCCCGCATTTCCTCCCCACCCTCAACCTCTAATCTCCAAGCTAAATCCCCCTCCACTGAACATAACTCTATTCCTCTGGAAGGCAATGACATCTTTAAGGGATCCCTTAAGCTAAAATTCTCAGAGTTGGACAAGGATATTTTTGGCCTTAAGTAGGACATATAGGATATTAGGAATCGTATCAAGGTTTCTAACAGTTTTTCCCTCAAAATCATGCATGCGTCTGTTGTGACTCTTTGCACTGTGCAAGAAAAGCTAGCTAGTGGTGCTCTGGCGGTAGATGAGGACAATAAAGATTTTTTTCTATTCTTACAGGAAGAGTGGGCCATGTCCCTGATGTCTAAACATTTAGGGAGGGGATCTTAACTACTACTGGTTATGAGTTTTTTATTTTTGGTTGGGCATGCTTGCCCTAGTTTCTATTCCTGGTTTAACAGTACTGCTACTTTAACTATTTGTTGGTCTAACCCTACGTGGTACAATACTGATAGTATGCTTATTTTTATGTGCTTAAGATACTATGGTGCGATATTTTTGAACAAAAGTGTCTTGTTTGTTTTTTATAGAGGTAGATTAGGTGTTAGTATTTTTGTTGGCTTACTACTATGAACTGCTACTGACTAGTGCTATTAATATGTTGTTAATGTGCTTCTAGTCCTTGTACCTTGGGCCAGCACCCTCTTGCTACTTTTTTCTATCAAAAACATGTTGTGAGTGGTCTTACTTATAATCGTATATAGACCAAAAGATAAATTCTAAAACTGAGCCTTGGCAAATGTTTAAGAATTCCTTAAATTTAATAAGTATTTCTTCAATAAGTAGTTGTAAATCTAAAATCGGTGCTCATTAATGTGGGGACAAATTTCCAAACTTTTCTATTAGGGTTAGGTTCATTGAGATAACCATAAAGTGCATGTAAGATATCTGGTAGTAATTTTATGAGCCCACTAGGGCAAGCATCAAAGGTCAGACATACACCTACTTCTTATTTTTTTCTTGAAATTTTTGTACTACTAGATTGAAATTTGAAATTTTCAACATATAGAATAATTATTTTTCAAAAAAGACCTAGTATCTTAGAAACTAAATTCAATTTTCTACAGATTCTCTTCTTACATATTTTTTATATAATATTTATAACTTGTTCAAATTTTTATGTCAACTTGCCTAAACCTAATTTTTTAAATTTTCATTGCCACTTAAGGGCCTAGTTTGGCATACCATGATCCTGCACATACCTGCGGCCTAGAGAAGATTTGTGTGATGAGGCTCATTAGATGGTTTACCATGTAAACTGCAATTGCAAGGGAAACAAGATGTCATAGAATCTTTGAATCCAAGAACACTGTGGTAGTTATCCTCTTTCCCCATGGTTGATTAATATCAGACACGATTACTTCCAATCTGTTAATATTGTCAACATTGTTGTCATTAGCAAGCAAGGTGATTCTCTTCAAAAGAGACTTGCACTTCAAGTTCCATATCCAATTGAAGAGTTCTTAATCAAAGAACACATCAAGAATATTATTACACAATAAAATTGTATCATCGAGATGAAGAAAAAATATTAAGACCATTAATCTCTGATTTAATATCTCCCCAAATAAGGATTTCTAGAAATCAAAAAAGAAGAAAATCATAAACATAGTTATAGTTAAATTCTGATTTAAATGGTTGCAAAAATCTTGTGTCTCTATTGGATTCAACATTATTATCTCTAATGTTCACATTCCTATTTAGAGATCCTTCATCCTTTGGTTGTATTTGTGTGGTTAAATATTGGTACTTAATTGGAATGCAACCAATACTCAATAAACCATTAGCTCAAGAATTTAGCTATAGGAGTGCATGTTAAATGAACTAACTAAACCCTCAAAATAAGCTTATTACTTCATATTTGAAAATAATTTAATCTTTTTTTAATTCTCATCAATTTGGCATGAAGGATTAGTGACTTGACTACTCCAAAATAGAATATTCAAATGCAATGCAAAATTAGAATACAAGATTAATCTAACAATAATAATGATATTATGAAAGAAAACTAGATTAGCATTGCAAGATTACACTAAGAATGAAGTAAAATAAGAATTCAAGAGAGCTATGAGAATGTAAAAGAAGGAAAACTAAGAACTAGGAATTCAAAATAACAAGATTACTCTAGACTGCAAGAATGCAAATTACTAAGATGCAAATGATCAAGTTTGGGACCTTAGAATGTAAGATAATGGAATTTCAACAATGATCAAACTAGAACCCTTGAGCCAAGGAAGAGCTCCATTTTAAATGAATTTCCTCAAGAATGGAGGGTGGAGATTAAGAGGAAAAAGATGCTAGGTAGAGATGAGTGGTGAGAAAGGTAAATTCATGTGAGAGGATCCAATATTTTTGATTGATCAAACTTGATTGGAGAATAACACAAAAAAAGAAAATACCCCTTTAATTGTCAATTGATCAATATTAAGTTTTCACAAAGTTCTCTTTTTAGTAAAAGTGCTAAGACTTTATATTAAAAGTAAGTTTTGAAAAGTAAATAATTTTTTTTAAGTTTAGAAATGATTTATGCTTGATTTTTAGAAATAATTTAATTAGACAAGGGGGATTATTTAGGTTTCTTACATAATTATGTCTATTAATTATGCCTTTGAGATTTAGAATTTGTTTTGAGGCAATTTGATCAAAATTCAGGGCTTAGGTTCTACTAGACAAATTTTAGGTGATTCATTTGCCCCACTTTGAATCGATGTGCGAGCAGCGTGTTGATTCAAAGAAAATATTGTAGCTAGATCAGAGAATAGCTTGATGTGAAGTTATGACACTTTTTGATAAGGAGAACCAATTTCAAACTTGATCAAACAAAGATTGATAAAGAGATAGCAGCTCTTGACTTGATTGAGCGAAGACTGACAAGCAAGACCAGAGTATCCAACCTGATATGAAGTGATGAGACTGAATATATGTTAGAGAGCTTTGAGATAACTACTTTGACAAGGATTTTGAGGAATCTAATCACCTAATTGAGAGACAATACCCTATTGATATGAGTCCTGATGAACCTAATATGCCTTGAGAATGATGTCAGATTGATATGGGTCCTAATGAACCTGACATGCCCCAGGAGATCAAATAGATGCCTATTTGAGTGACCTAATATGAAGTGATGACATCACTCTATAATAGAGATGTAGAGAATCTCATCTTGATATGGTTCTTGATGAAGATGAGATGCTCCAAGCCATGAAGCTTGAACCGATTTATTGATTAGGATTGATTTGCACTAGAAGATTTTCTATATTATCATGGCCCCTCAAGATTGAAATCAAAATGAGGCAGAGAGGTTAAATCCTAATTTGATTAATCGAAAGCATACTAACTAGGATCAATAAGATTAGTTTTCCAAGAGATTCAAAAATAATTGGATCTCATTTAGAGCTATTTTGAGGTCTTGTTGACCAGATTTGACTAAAATTTGACCAAGGTTGACTAGCTTAAAATCACTTGGATTTGATAGATTTGCATGAGATTGACCTCAGAGGTGCGAGAAATGAAGGCATAAGAAAGTGGAAAGTGATAGCATCAGGGGTCAACTACATTTTACCAAGAAGGGTTGACTTTATAATTTGACTAGGTAAATAATCTTTGATTTTGATTTTGATCCCGAAAATGAGTTCAGGATGTCAAAACTAGCTAGGGTTCAATCTTCATGGTATTTTGAGCATGTTGCAGGTACTTGATTAAGTCAATTAGGGATAGTTTCCATTGATCACATTAGCAAAGAGAAAGGAAGTATGACTCAAGGGAATTAGAAATGTAGCCCTAGAATGAAAATGTAGCCTAAGACATGAGCCAAGTCATTGATCTTGTAGCCATTCATTTATCATCATTTGAGCATCTGGAACATCGTTGGTCAGTACAATCTTCATTGGTGCAAGAGTAACCATAGAGACATGAATACAACCTTATCGAATAAGATGTAGGAAACACATGTAAGCATCGAGGCACAAGAGTTGAAATTACCTAAACATAGTTTTTGATTTGATGTTGTAAGATAACACCAGTATTGAAGCACAAGTAGCCAAGATAACCAAGAGTGTCATCGTACATTTCAAATGCAAACAAAGGACAAAGAGATGGTTCCAACCTCACCTAATTTTCCAAATAAAGAAGGTCAAGGTATATTGTGCGGTGTTCCAATCACGATGGAGGATCTTACCATAGACAACCAGTTTATTAGATAGCTTAGAATCATTGAAATCACACAACAAATAGAAATCAAAGAAAATGTGTTATGCCACCAATTATGAATCTCTAGTGAATTAGACATCGTTGAGAAACCTTAGAAGACATAACAAGTGAAAATCAATGATAACAATAACATACAAGAAAATAGTTCAGCATATGTCAATCATTTTCATTTTTCTAGATTCTAGTATGTGTTGGGTGTTAAGGAACACCTTTGTGCTTGTTTGACTGTGAAAGTGTGTAGAAGGTAGTATAGGATCTTATATGTGTTGAGAAAAATAGTGATGTCAAGATTGGTAGTGTTAATCTAAACACTCTAGGATTGGGGTGTTGAGAAACACCAAGTAGTGTCAGTGGTAAATTGTTCTGCGGGGAAGACTAATATACTGACTTTGGTTAAGCCTAAAAGATTGACGAAGTGATAAAGCATTCACAACTCAGATAGATAGTGTGAGATTACCCCTAGGCAATAGATGAGAATCAAGGACAAGACTAAGACTAGTTCGAGCCCATGATGACAAAAGGGAGATGGAAAGTGGAACTAAGATGAGATCAGCATGAGATCTCAACCATGTGTTGGCAAATGGAGCACTGATTACAAGTGATATCCTATTTTCTAGGTTTGCATCACTTAGAGGAAATTTTATTTTTTCTACCAAGATGTCTATTTCTAGGTTTTCACCAAGGCGCGTTTTTCCTTTTTATGATTTTTTTGGTTCTTTTTATTTTTTTTTCCTTTTTGGTATTTTTTTTATATTTGATTTTTTTGTGGGGGATACATCAATGCGCTTGTTTCTAGGTTTTCACCAAGATGATCATTTTTTCGAGACATTATATTCTTTTAAGGATATTTTTAGGATTTTATATGTTTTTTTTTTAAAATTAGAGATTACTCATTCTCAAGAAATATCACATTGGTTTGCCTTCAATGTGTAGCAAGGTTTAGGACATGATGGAGGGATTAACAAGTTGATGGATGAAGTGGAAAGATAGTGAGAGATGAAGTAGGTGAATGCAACCCTTAGCGATAGTCTCCTCAAGATTACCCAAGCTAGGGAAAGAGAATATAGGGTAAGTGCAGAAAGATGGGGAACCAAAAAGGGGGTATAAGATGCCACTTTTCCTAAAATCAGAAAACTCTGAACTTCAACAAGAAATTGAAGATAGTTAGACTCAAAATTTTAAGATGTGACAAAAACAAGAGTTGTAATACTTTGATTAATGAAAGAGAGAGAGAGGGTAATGTGTGTGTGTGTGTGTGTGTATGTATGTGTGTGTGTGTGTGTGTGTGTGTGTGTGTGTGAGAGAGAGAGAGAGAGAGAGAGAGAGAGAGAGCTAAGCTAAGTCTGTCATAGAGATGGGGTCAAAACCAAGTGATTTGTGATAAAATGAGTTAAAACCCTTTGGGAATCCTTTTGCCAAGTTTAATTTGACCTTAGAAATCCATGATGGATTGTGGGAGGTAACCCTGCTGAAGGCTTGCTGAATCTTGAAATTTGGCAAAGTCTGGAATTTTTTGAATCTAGAATCTACATCTTAACTCCTATGAAGCTCGAACCTATCCCAAACATCCTGGAAGTATTATATTTTATAATTTATACAATTATAACTTAAAGTATAAGAAATTAAATAAATCAAACTTATACTTAAATGTTATATTTTTATAAATGACCCTCTCTCTCTCTCTCTCTTTCTAGTTTTTCATAGGGTGCACGGGGGGTGGAAATTTTGTGGTTTTATAGTTTGAATTGCCCAAGCCTAAGGCTTGGGAAACCCAAGCCATAGAACATGCGCCCTATAGGGCACAAGCGCTTTAGTGCATACACACTATGGTCAATTGGGGACCAAAATGAAAAGTGCCATCTTTTTGGTCCCCCATCTTTGTGCACTTACCCTATAGCAATGTAGGCTCATGAAGTGGTGTTGGATAGCATATAGGGTAATGAACTAGTGTCATGAAAGAATTTGGTCCAAGAGAGTGAACATGTCAAGAGAGTCTTGTTAAAAAAAATTCTTTTAGCTTCTTCTTTTGATTAATACCAAGGGATTGATATGGATAAGATAGTGCTAAAGGGTGATGGAGATTATGAGTTAATGGTTTGAGATAATGGCGAGGATACTTAAGAATGTTGATAGCCTATTTTGGATAAGAAAGATCATGATAGGGTAAAATTGATGGAAGCAAGTGAGTAAGTTGATGGAAAGGACAACAAATGGTAGGATATATGATGCTCATGAATAGTTCAACCTTGTCAAGATCAAATATGAAAGAGGAAGTATGAGTGCACATGAAATAGCTAGTGTGGATGAATCTTTCTAAAAGTGTAGTGTGCAAGATGGAGGAACTATGCATGATGCCTGTTTGCTAGGTTTTCATCATGGTACTTGTCCAAGGTGCCACAAGCAATGGTTTTCACCATAGGATTTTTTACCAAGTCGCTTGTTTCCAGGTTTTCACCATGGCATTTTTTTTAGAGGAACTCAAGCCTGATGCTCTTTGGATAATGATCCTTTGGAAGGATATTCTATGATTGGTTGAGGCCACTAAGAGGTATGTTGATAAGGTGATGATATGTAAATGTTGGGATGGAAAGATAAGGGGCTAAGAGGGAAGGGGTGAATCAGTACCCTCAAAAACTTTAACTGAATCACCAATCTGTAATGGTAGTGACTAACTATCCAACTAAATCCATTATTTGCAACATTCATTCAAGTAATTTTGTAAATGTAAAGTGCATGAAATAAAATAATAAACCAATCATGAAATGTAACACATAACACAAGTATTTTGGTTATGCAAAAACCCTTGTTAGAAGGTGAAAATTGTGGTGGGGATGACACCCACAAATTCTTCACTAGTGTAGATAATAAAGTATTCTCGTTAAGGCTACAATTTTGATCACTTCTAGTGATCTTAACCTATTAGGAGTAACAATCACATTGATTAAATATACCTTGTGAAAGGATTTAACAACACTACTTGAGTGTGCACTTGGTTAAGAGATTTACAATTAGACTGTTAAGTCTACTCTATTAAGAGATTTGAAAACTATAGTATAATGATTAGAGAATAACAAAAAGTATCTGTAAAATGACAACTATACTCTCTCTAAATCAAATATATCATATACTAAATAAATATCACCTTTTACATGTAGTAACTTGTCATGTGTCCTGCTCAGTAGCCTTGATTGCTTCTAATTAAACTGAATTAAATCTTTGTTTCTGAATAGTGCAAAAATGGAAGCTTAGTAATGTACCTAACATTCAACACCTATTCATTTGAATTGAAATTGGAATTGGAATAGCATAAGTAAATTTGGAAATACTTGAAAATTAATTAGGTCAAGATACATACCTCATTATCAAATTGATTTTAAATACCTTTTTTTGAAGTCTGTGTAAGGTTTTGGAAGATTCTGCAACTAGATCTATGATCAAAAAGCCGAGACAGAGAAAACCCAAAAAACTTTCATCTTTCCGATAGCAGGTCAAGTTTGACCCTCATAAAAGGTCAAATACCACATTTTTATTCTAGGGCCTAATTTTGATTTTGTTCATAGATTCCAAAAGTTTGGTGAAAAGGGTACTCAAATCTATCCTCTGATTCCTAAAATAGGGACTATAGATATTTGAAAAAGGAGGGATTTTGGGGTGGCTATATAGGGTTTTGCCTTAGTCAAACCCCCATTTTGGTGGTCTCCACCTCCATGAATAGCTGATTGAAATAGAATGTTTGTGTGTATGTATTGAAAGTGTAATGCCAAGATCTAATCCTCTAGATCAAAACCCTAGCATGAATATGTATGAAACAACAATGCATAGATTTGAATGAGATAGAAAAGCATACCAAGCCCCCAAGGCTAAAGTACTTCTACCAAACTCACAATCTATAATTGTTACTCCATGGTTGAATTCTTGAAAGTTGATAATGGTGGCTCAAGGAAGAAAGGATCTCTCTTGCTCCAAAATGAGTTCATAAAGATGCTTGATGTCAACAATGGCTTGATCTTCTATTCCATCCTCTTGCTATCTTGCACCTTCACTATTCCTTGCTTTCTTGAAATCTTCTTGTTCATGAAATTGACTCCTTGAGAGCACTTGATCATGAGAATTCTTGATTGTACTTGGTTCTCACAAAATTGATGAAGAGATATAAATAATAGATGAGAAAATGAGAGAGGAAGGCCTCCTTTTATAGTGAACTAGGTCACAATCCTCTAGAGGGGCCACCTTGGAGAATTAAATCCCAATTAGGTCCTAACCTTTAGAAAATATACCTAGATTAAATGCAATTAGAGGATTTACCATCTTGAAAGCCAAAATGGCCAACCTGGAGGCAGGAAAACAAATATCCCGAAAGCCCGATGCCCGAAAATCAAGGAATTTGAAGATTTGAAGGAACAGGGCAAAATCAAGGTTGGGACTGACCTAGTCAGGTATGACCTCAATCCTAACCTATTCAATTTTGAGCTCAATCTTTACCTATTTAGGATCAACCTCCAATTTGACCCTAGGCCCAAAACCAATCAGAATCAAGATAAGAGGTCCCGCATATGCCCAAAGACCTGGAAATGATATTAGAACAGGACAAAATGCCAAGGATAAGCATAAAATCCTATGATGACTGTGATGAAGGCCAGGAGGACTTATTTCTAAGTCCTACCTAGAAAATAGAGCCATGGGAAAAGGGGAAATTCAAGAGAATCCTCAGGATCCTAAACCTAATTTCACCTAGAATGAAGAAGATAAGTGCAAAATACATCCTAAATGCAAGTCTATCATGATAAATGTACTAAAAGAGGGTGCTAAAACTATCAAGATGGAAGTTCTTCCATTTTAAGATGATACATTTATCCCCCACTTTAGCTTAGATATGACACAACATGAATATGCAAGCTAAAGTAAGAAAACATCATAGTAAATAAAAAGGATATAGCTAAGTCCTCGATGTAAAGATCCTGCAAAAAACTATTAGAACCTATAGCACACAAGGTTAATGAAAATCTATAAATCACCTAAATCTTACTATATGATAATTTGAGAAGTGTATAGAGCCCCTTATGCCCCCCCCTATTCGGCTTTCTACTTTGGAAGGGTGAAATAGGGTGATAAGAAAAACTCTATATACTGGATATGCAGAGTGTTGAAAGTCCTTTCCTAAACCAATTAGAGGGATTCCTAACCTTCCTAAATCAGTTCAAGGAGTTAGGTATCTAAATAATGATTCTAACACCACTGAAAACACTAAAAATGGAGTTACTGAACTCAAGTTATGATGAAAAGAGTGGATGTCTGTCTAAATGCATAAGAAGGGAAAATCCAAGTTTACCCTAAGGAAACCCTAATAAAACCCCAATTTGAACTTATAAATAAGTAAAAGAGAGAAATACTTACTCATTCTTACCATTCTCAGATTCAAAATGAGGAAGCAAGATTCCAAGAAGAGAGGAACTTCGAGCAACACACCTGGAGACTCTAAGACATAGCCTAGCTACCGGACAGTCACTACCTAAGGTGAGTTTACTGTTATTTGCCTTTGTACTTTCCAAATTCCTAATTTTTATAGGAAAGGTCTATTTTGCCTCTTTTAGGTCGACCCTAACCCATTTTGGTCAACATTGACCGATCTAGGTCAACTTTGACCCATGAAAGTCGACATTGACCAAAGTGTTTTTTTGTCAATTTTTTTGAGATGAGGTCGACCTTGACCCAAAAAGGTTGATCCTTACCTAGTAAAGTTGACATTGACCTAGTAAGGTCGACATTGACCTAACTAAGGTCAAATTTTACCTAGTTCAGTTAGTTTTGTAGATTTGATGATGTAGATGACTGATGTGATCTTTGTTTGTGCTTCCAGGACCTAGTTTTTTTCTGAGAGCATCCTTTTGGGGAATTGCTAGTGAAATTCAAGGAGAGACTATTTGAGCTTGATGATGAGGGGATGTAGTTACTAAGGGATGTGGGACTATACTAGGTATCAGTCCTTCCACATCTCAGACTACACCAAGCCATGTTATCAGCTTTGATAAAGAGGTGGGATGGGGATATGTGCTCCTTCCATCTTCCCTCTAGTGAGATCACAGTGACCTTAGAGGATTTCTATAGGATCATGCAACTTCAAGTCTAAGGGGAGACCATTAGACCTAGAGCACAACATGGTTTTGAGGAGATCCATGTAGACATAGAGTATTGTATAGGAGTGTGTCCATAGATGTGGAACCAGTCAGATCAAATTCTACTATCTTTCATACTATCAGGCCCTACACCTTTAGTACAGAAGGTGATGTTATGTATAGTAGCCTTGGTTGTGTTACCCAAATCAAAGGGTACCATATTTTTTTCACCTCTAACACATCTCATACGGAGGATGGAGAGAGAGAAGACCATGTTCTCATGGGGTCACAAGATGCTAGCTTAGCTATACCATGAGCTAGGTCAGCTAGTGAGGTATCAATGGGAGAGTCTATCGACATGCACAATTTTGCAGATATGGATTTTTGAGCATTTCACATGTACATATCCACAGGGAGTTCTAATGATGGTAGATGTGATCATAGTGAGAGCCTTTGCATATCCTTTGAGAGATGTTTGGCAATTTAGGGATATGCTCTACTAGAGAGTACATCTATATTATATTTCCAGCATCGATGTGATATGGAGACCCTACTACCGGATGACAGAGTGGCCTGATACATGATTCTAGATGAGACATTCATAGTAGCATAAGCTGCTAGAGGGTCATCAGAGTCATATAGTGATGCCCTACTATTATGATCGAGTGATGAGGTAGTTTGGCCTATTACAAGGAATCCCTAAGGCAATACCTCGCTATGTTCATCTGACAAGATACTATCAGAGACCCGGCACCATACGCCAACCACCAATAGCAGACATAGAGGATAGTGATGCAAAGGAGACAAAGGATATAGAGGTACCATTAGATGTAGCCTATTCAGGTGTGAGCTGAGATTACATCAGGTATTGGAGTTTGGAGGGGATCCATCCTATCTTTCCTGAGGATTATCCTACAGGTGATCTAGGCTTTACAGAGGGGACACACTGGGATAGTGGAGCCACTAAGGAGGATGAGGATATCAAAGATGAGGAGGAGCACATCTCTGAGGGAGATCCCATGGAGGAGGAGGAGAGAGTAGAGGAGAGAGTTGAGGACATGCCCTTGGGTGGTGATACTAGTGCAGATATACCTATTACTTGCACATCACCACTGAGATCACAAAAGCCCCCACGGCCCCACATAGAGACACCACCACAGAGACCAAGATATAGTGAGTGTGGAGAGAGTAATCACTCCATGCCCCCACCATCTAGACACTTTAGTGATGTCTAGGAGGGAGACCCGAGTATGAACTTGATTGAAATTTGGTTGAATATATGATTTGAATAGACAGGATACTAGACTGATAGAATTTTTTCTTTCTACAGCTAGCATAGCAGAGTGGAGGAGCTTTGTATCTAAGATTATCAAGGATACCATTATATCCTACTGACTACCAGCTGACAACTGAGAGTCTTCCATTGGTCACAGAGATCCTGGCAAACATGCCGACATCTTTGTATGTATCCAGTGAGAGCTGAGAATGTGTAGAGAGAGAGAGGAGAAGCTGATGGCAGAGGTACAAAGTCTCCAGGATGTGTACAGGGTATGAGCATATCTAGGAGCCATACACAGACACACAAATCTTCATCTTCCCATCAGAGAGTACAGAGATTTGGGATTCATCGGCCATCAAAGTGACATAGTGATAGACGTAGTGATAGATAGGGTCATTGGCCACTTATGTATCAAAAACTTTGGAAACTATTTTTTTTATGAACAAAAATATTTCTCTACTAATTAGTTCTATGTTTGATTACTTATGCTTTCATCAATATAAAACTTAATAGAAAGAAAGAAATAAAAGAAGGTGCATAAACATATTCAATATGTAATTTTGGTAAAACTACATAACCTATAAAACAAATCTTTATAAGGAATACATAAATGCACATGTAACAAAGGTAATTAAGGATAATAATGTTTAAGATGCATAATATTAATGGGTTCCTTAAAAGAAACACCATCCATATCAGCCAATTTATAAGCACCTGAACCATAGTATTCAGTAACAACAAAAGGTCCAAGCCAATTAGGGCTAAATTTTCCTTTTTTGCCTGGTAAAGCATTCACATTTCATTGATTCTCATAAAGGACTAAATCACCAACTGCAAATGTTCATTCGATTACCTTATGATTGTATTGTTTCTAAAGAGATTTATGATAAGCTTGTATATGTTCTAAAGCATGTATTCATTGTTCATCTAACATTTCTAATTCTTGTAAGCGGTTTTCATGAAAAGTATCTTTGTCAATTATCCCATGAAATGAAACACATAAAGAGGGTATTTCTAGTTCCAAAGGCATAATATCATCAGTACCATAGACAAGGTTGTAAGGAGAAGCACCTATGGTAGTACAAACACTAGTCCTATAGGCCCATAAAGCATAAGTCAATTGAGTATGCCAATCTTTCACATGCTAACTAACTATTTTTCTCAAAATTTTCTCAATAATTTTATTTGATGCTTCAGCTTGTCCATTAGATTGAGGATAGTAAGGAGATGAAAATCGATGTTGAATCCTATATTTCTGCAAGAATTTCACAACCTCTTTGTTTTTAAAAGATGTTCCATTATTCAAAATTATTGTCGAAGGAATACCAAATCTTGTTATGATATTATTAAGGATGAAATCACAAATAACATTTGTCATTGTTGAATGAAGAGGCATAGCTTCAACCCACTTTGTAAAGTAATTTGTAGTGGTGAGAATGTAAGTATGTCCTTGAGAAGAAGTCGGTGAGATTTTTCCAATAAGGTCAAAACCCCAAACACTAAAAGGCCATGGAGAAACTTGATTACGAAGCTCACGAGCAGGAGAATGAATCAAATTACTATGTTGTTGACATTGAGGATATTTCTTAACAAACATGAAAGAATCTTGTTCCATTATTTGCCAATAATATCCCATTCGAAGTAATTTATTAACCAAGGATTTTCCACCAAAATGTCCCCCACAAGAACCAGAATGAGCCTCTGCTAAAGCTACAGGAATTTCAGTTCTATTAAGACATCATAGTAATAATCCTTCATAAGAGTGTTTGTAAAGCGTATCTCCTAAAATGATGTACCATGTTGTAAGTTTCCTAATACGATTATGCATGTTCCTTGTTGCTGATTTAGGAAAAGTACCGTCCTTCAAAAAATGAAAAATATGTGAATACCATTCATCTGAATGCAAGTTAAAATAGTTAGAGGTAATCTTATCAAAAATTGTAGGGCATTTAAGAGTTTTTATAGTAAATTGAAAGTTTTCTGCATTGTTCTCAAGACAAATCAAGGAAGTTGCACTGGCCATGGTGTCTGCATATCGATTGTCCTTCCTAGGTAAAGTCTAAATCTTATAAGAGGAGAATTGTGAAAGCACATCAAGAGCTAAATCTATGTATTGTTTCATTTTAGCATTTTTAGTCTGATATCCTCCTTTAATCTGTTCAACTATTAGTTTTGAATCTCTATATATATGTAAATGTTTGATATTGAGGGATGAATTTTCTCATAGTCCAGCTATAAGAGCTTCATACTCCACAATGTTATTAGTGCAAGGAAAGGTTAGTTTATATGATAAAGGGATGGGTTTTTTTGTAGGGGGAATAAAGATGATACCCACACCAGAACCTGTCTTACATTTAGATCCATCAAAATATAATTCCAAAATATCCTCCTATTGAAGAGTTAGCATATTATCATCAGGAAATTCTATGGAAGTAGAACATTCATCGGAGTGAGGACAAGGAGCTTTGGCTAGATAATCTACCAATGCTTGTCCCTTAATAGACTTTTGAGAAATAAAATTAAGATCAAACTCGGTGAGAAACATAACCCATTTTGCTAATCGACCAAAGAGATTAGTTTGTGAGAAAAGATGTTTCAAAGGATCAAATTTGATAATCACATTAACTTCAGCATTTATCAAATAATGCCTAAGTTTTTGACATGCATAAACTACAACTAGACATTATCTTTCTAAATTTTTATATCATGTTTCATAATCAAGTATAGTCTGACTAATGTAATACATAGGTCTTTCTTTATCATTATTGTCAATTTGAGCTAACAACACACTCATGGCCTGTGGAGTCACTGAAGTGTATAATTGAAATGGTTTATCAAAATTTGTAGGTTGAAAGATAGGAGGATTCACAAGATACTCCTTAAATTGCTCAAAATTTTGTTTACACTCCTCATTCCAAGAGAAAGTGGTATCCTTTCTAAGCAAGTAAAAGGAATAGTTCAGTCTGCTAAATTAGAAATAAAGCGATGAATATCTTGTATTTTTCCTTGTAAGCTTCGTAACTGGGAAATATTTTTAGGAGGAGGCATATTAACGATAGCTTCAATTTTTTTAGTATCTACTTTGATGCCTTGCTTAGAGATTATAAATCCTAATAATTTATCGGAATCAACTCCAAAGACACATTTCTTAGGATTCAATCTCATATTATAACTTCTAATCCTTTCAAATATATGTCATAAAATAGTAACGTGATCTTCTCTTTGTATAGATTTTTCCAAGATGTCATCCACATAATCTTCAAGGATCTTATGAATGTAATCATGAAAAATCAAAGTCATAGCCCATTGATAAGTTTCTCCTACATTTTTTAATCCAAAGGGCATCATGACCCAAAAAAAGGTTCCCCAAGGTGTTATATTTGTAGTCTTAAATTGATCTTTAGGGGGATAAAGATTTGATTGTATCCCGAAAAACCATCCATAAAAGATAACAAGGCATGGCCCACTATTGAATCCAAAATCATATCAGTATTAGGTAGCGGGAAATCATCCTTCAAGGATGCCTTATTTAAATCTCTAAAATCAGTGCACATCCTTATCTTATTTTCTCCTTTTGACATAGGAAAAATGTTTGAAATCCAATCTGAGTAATCAATAGAATAGATAAATCTAGAATCCAATAGTTTTTCAATTTCACCTTTGACTAACAAAGCAATTCATGGATTCATCTTTCAAATTTTTTGTTTCACCGGCTTCATATTCAGCTTTAAAACAATGTTATGAGTAACAATATTAGAATCTATACCTGGCATATCAGAATATGTCCAAGTGAAGATATCCTTAAATTCAAGAAAATGGGAAACCAACTGATCACATTCATCCTAATTCAAACATTTCCCAATTTTTATCATCATTTTAGAATCATTTTCATCCACTTGAATATCAATAGTTTTAGTAATTAACAAATCACTTCTTACTGGAGGATCCATTCGTAAAGGGAGAATATTGTGTTCTTCATGTTCACCAAAATAAGCATCGGTTTTCAAACAATAAGGCTTTCCTCATTTGTGATGAAACTTAGGTAAATCCTCGTAAACCCCTAAATATTCCATTAAGGCTTCATCTTTAGGAAAAATATCCAAAGAGGATTGTTGATTAAGGTCAATAAGTAATGGGTTAACCAACTTCAACTATCCACTGTAAATATGATTAACATTAAGAGGAAAAGTTGATGGTTGTCTATAAGGATTGAATCCTAATCCATATGTATGATCATAAACTTCATTATCCAAAGGTACTTGTATACCTTGTTCATATTTACCACATCCTTTTCCATTAAATCCTGATTTCTTAAGAAAATGATAACCAAGATCATATCGATCAATCATGTTAGAGGGATTCCAAGGAGAGGCATATGTCACAATGTCATAACAATCAAGCTTTATAGTGTCAAGCATTTCATTAATTGAAGCGGCAACAAAATTACTTTTTAATTCTTCAAATAGCGGAGAAGAAATAAACTCTTTTTTCTCAAATTCATTCTGTTGCTTCATGAATTCCAAATCAGAGACCTTGTATTCTCCAATAAACATAGGATTAAAATCCAATGTCCCCCAATCATCCTCAGTCAAAGAAGAAGAAGATGGGGCTTCTTGTTGAATCTCAAGTTGTTTTATCTTAGATTTTTGTAGCTCTGATTGTTTTTCAATCTCTTTACTAGGTTGAAGAGGTTCAGAGATTTTGGCATATTCTACATTTAAGCAAGGGTTCAGGGCATCATCCACATGTAATGTATACATTAGATTGTTATAGATGAACCTAGCCTTGTGATGAAGTGTAGAAGGAACTGCATGCATAGTATGTAACCATGGTCTTCCTAAAAGAAGGTTATAATTGAGAGGTCTAGGCATAACATGAATAGGAGTATTTAGAATAAGTGGACCAATTTTAATAAGGTAATAATGCCCAAAGCTCTTTCCTCACTATTGTCAAATCCACGTATAGGCACATTATTAGGTTGAATAGTAGATAGATCAGCCTTAATTGCCTTGAGCATATCCATGCTACAAACATTAAGCCCAGATCCATTATCAATTAAGGTTCTTCGAATGATACTCTAATTAATATAGATAGCCACCATAAAAGCATCATATTGAGTCTACACCTCTAGAGAAGGTAAATAGAAAGGATCTCTCTTGCTCCAAATATGAGTTCATAAAGATGCTTGATGTCAACAATGGCTTGATCTTCTATTCCATCCTCTTGCTATCTTGCACCTTCACTATTCCTTGCTTGAAATCTTCTTGTTCATGAAATTGACTCCTTGAGAGCACTTGATCATGAGAATGATTGATTGTACTTCATTCTCACAAAATTGATGTAGAGATATGAATAATGGATGAGAAAATGAGAGAGGAAGGCCTCCTTTTATAGTGAACTAGGGCACAATCCTCTAGAGGGGCCACCTTGGAGAATTAAATCCCAACTAGGTCCTAACCTTTAGAAAATATACCTAGATTAAATGTAATTAGAGGATTTACCATCCCAAAACCCAAAATGGCCAACCTAGAGGTGGGAAAACAAATATCCCGAAAGCCCGATGCCCAAAAATTAAGGATTTTGAATATTTGAAGGAAGGCAGCAAAATCAAGGTTGGGACTAACCTAGTTAGGTATGACCTCAATCCTAACCTAGTCAAGTTTGAGCTCGATCCTAACCTAGTCAAGATCAACCTTGAATTTGACCCTGGGCCTAGATCTAATCAGAATCAAGACAGGAGGTCCCGGGGATGCCCAGAGACTTGGAAATGATATCAAAAAAGGAAAAAATGCTAGGGATAAGCATAAAATCCTATGATGACTGTGATGAAGGCTAGGAGGACTTATTTCTAAGTCCTACCTAGAAAATAGAGCCATGGGAAAAGGGGAAATTCAAGAGAATCCTCAGGATCCTAACCCTAATTTCACCTAGAATGAAGAAGATAAGTGCAAAATGCATCCTAAATGCAAGTCTATCATGATAAATGTACTAAAAGAGGGTGTCAAGATGGAAGTGCTTCCATTTTAAGATGATATAGTTTCTGATAACTGCTATGTCATACAAACCTTGTTTGAATTATGATGTCTTGAAGGTGGCTACTACTTCAAGATATCCTTCTTTGTATATGTCAATATGACATAGTTTACAAATATATAGAAAAATGCTATGATTTCCATGACCTAATTAGATTTATAATATCTTAGAAAACCTAAGATCTACAGTGTACCAAATTAACCTAGATTTCACTATTACATAGGAATCATCATAATATTTCATGATTACATCCATAATAAATAACCCTCAATCTTGGTAAAATGTTTTATGGATCTATGTAACTGTTTGCATAGATAGATGTTCCATTCATGAATA